>JBBMEG010002374.1:0-10666 GCA_037832605.1 Cyclanthera cordifolia | reverse complement strand
CAAAATCAAGACCGGATCTGTGCTCACGAAGAGAATAGTTTTCTAACAAGGTAAGACCAATTGTCGTTTCTTCTTTCTTTCTCGATTTGGGGCTCTAAGTGTTTTCTCTCTCTTATTTCTCTGCATTTCTTCTTCATCTCCACTCAAATATTCATGTGAAAATATATTCTCATATATTATATCTTGTGTTAAAAAAGAGTAATATATCACTCTACTTTACTAATGTGAGAAGAGAAGTATCTTTGGTGTTTAAAATATAGTAATTAGTAATTAAATATTTCAACAAATAAATAAAATATAATTTTGAAATCTATGTTTTGACTAACAAATAAATCATCTATAAATCTCAAAATAGAATGATTTGAAGTCTTCAAAAAAAAAATTAATTTTTTTTTGAACTTATGATAATCTCAATCAATAATTTATATTTTTAAATAGATCATATCAAGTATTTATTTTTCAAAGAGTTATTATAGAATCTCAACTACAATAATTAACCTATTTTCCATAATTAAATTATCAAAATCTCAACCATTATCATAAAAACTATTAATTAAAAATAATGTAGCAACTACTGTTTTGCAAATAAAAATTTTTAAATAATTGGGTGAATCATTTAACAAAATGCTTGAAAATTATAAATAAAAATTTCAACTTAAGTGCATATCAAGTACAAATTAACTTGAGGTGCATAAGAAATGAGAAATAACATATACATTATGTGGTTGTGTTTTTATTTTTAAATTAATTACTAATTTAATATCCTAATTACTTTTTGAGCAAATTCTATTTTGATTAGAAACTATTAACTTTGTTCTATTTTGTATCTAGATTTTCCAGTGTTCAATTTCAATTCTCAATTTTAAGAATAGTTTCAAAATAATTATTGTTCATTCCTTATTACCCTTTTTTTTTCCTCCATCTTTCTCTCTTTATCCCTCATTTTTTTTCTCTTGTCAAATGTGAACAAGGTTGTATAATCTTCATTTTTTTTTTCCTCTTCTATTGTTGTAGCGCCCGTAGTCCAGGATTCATATGAGGTTTTGGAATTCGGCTGACCCCTTTGGGCCCGACATTTCCTTGCATCCCTGCGACCTGACCATGTTAACTAGCCTTAAACCGCTTCTAAAGAATGAAGACTATCTCTACAAACCAACACAAGTCTTTTCAACATGTTTTGTCTCACTCACATGCATCGTAGGAAAACCTCTAGGAGGTCATCCAATCTAGAACTACTCCAAGCTAAGCACGCTTAACTTGAAGTTCCTTCATTTAAGCCACCGAAAAGGAAGGTGCACCTTGTTGGTATATGTAGTAAAAATCAATTCTTTTAAATCTTTCTTAACCACGAGGCTCTATTCCCTAAGATCCTCTCTCATTCAGATGTAAACTCGTTTCATTCGCATTACCATTATACTCATTCAAAAAAAAAAAAAATTGAAAAGTTACACATTCAATTTCTCATTCTTTTGTTAAACTTAATTGGTTTGATAGAGAAATCAAGTATGTGATCTCTTTTTAACATCATTAGAAAAGAATTAGAGATAGAGAGAATGATTGAGAGATAAAATAATAAGAGACCAATTTTTTTTTTTCTAAATTTTTATTACAATCGATGGACTAAAATTAAATATTTGAAAGTTTAAAGACTAAAAGATAACAAATCCATGGAAGCTATGGTTATGCTTGAAAGAATCAGTAAGATTTGAATGAATGAAGTTCGTCCGTTGCCGAAGATCTTGATCGAGTTTGATGTGTCTGTGGTGATAGATACTATTATAAACAACTCTAGAGAACAGTCAAAGTTCAACAATATTGTTGTTGACATTAGGGAGTTCATCTCTCGAATAAGTTTTTTTTTTTTTTTTTTTTTTTTTTTTTTTCATTGTGAGATCTTGCACTTATGTTGCAGATTTATTAGCTCATTGTTCTGCGGACAATAGTTTTTGGTTTGATTCTGTTGCTCCTCACAATAAGGACTTTTCTTATGATTTTTGGAGGTGATATTGCCTCTATTTTGACTGAGGAGTGTATGAACGAGTCGCTTTGAGCTTATGAAGTTGGTTTTGTTTCAAAAAATAAAATGAAAATTTTGAAAATTGAAGTACCAAAAATGAAACAAACACAACCAAATATTTATACTTTTCTATTATGAGTGTTTGGACTTTAACTGATTTTAGTCCCATTGTTTATCGTAATCGATCGTATGTTTAAATATGTATGCATGTTTATCTAAATCTACATGCATGTTTATCTAAAATTTTTATGTATTTATTTAATATAGATAATGAATACTAATAGTCTGGAAGATTTACTACCAATTACTACTTTATTTATATGTTTAATAATTTATATTAAACAATATGCGGATAATAATTTTTACAATTAACTTGTGATTGTATAAAATAATGTAAATTTATGTCTATATTTAATTAACCCAACCAAACGAAACCATACTCGAAATAAATCATCATTTTAAATACTTAAAAACTAGAATCAAACAAGTTTTTGAATGTTATCATTATTAATCATTACTTATAAATACCCAAAATAAATCATCATTCTAAATATTAATTCTAAATACTCCTAAAAATTATATTCAAACAAGCTTTTAACCACAATTATTACTAATTATTATTTGTAAATATTCAAAACAAATCATCTTTATAAATACTAATTCTAAACTCCTAAAAACTATATCCAAAGAAGTTGTTTTACTACAATCATTACTTCTAAATACTCAAAATAAATATTCATTCTAAATATTAATTCTTAGAATCTACATTCAAACATCCCTAAGGTTTGATAAAATCTTACAAAAATATGTTATTCGTATTGTTGGTCAATAAATCAAAAAAAGAAGCATATTTCATATATCATAAGTTAAATTTACGTACTTAATTCGATTACCACTGATAAATAATATGAACCGTTTTTTAAGTTTTATAACACCATAAGGATTTTTTTTTTTAACTATAAGAACAAAATTCAATATTTTGACTAAATTCTATATTTCTCTAAATTAGGACTAAAGTCTTAATTTTAAAATCATGAGAATTAAATCTTTGAATCATAGAGACTAAATTTATAATTTATCCGAGTTATTTTTACTAAATTTGGTAAGCAACCAAACATAAAAATTTAATTCATAGTTTCTTTTGTTACTTAAAACTTAAACTTATTAAGACTAAATTTAAAATTTTTAAACCATGCAAATCAAACGATAGATTTCTCCAAATCATATAGACTAAAGTCTCCATTTTGTATTCATTGGGACTATCTTCAACTTTTTCCAAGTTATAGAAATTAAATTTATAATTTTTTATTCTCTTATAAATGCAAAATTTTCCATTTATTTTCGTAAGAATTCCCTACTGGTCTGAATAAATTTTAAATAAAAATTTTGATTAAATAATTTATAGAATCATTATTCGATAACTAATTCCGCAACCAAAATATTATTTTAAGTAGGCTAGACACTTGTCTAATAATTGATTTGAGTAAGATGTACTAAAGTCTATCATAGAATCACAAATTTAAAAAAAAAAAAAAAAAAATTAATTAATTAATTAATTCTTTGCTAAGAAAATCTTAATTTCTTAAAACCAAACAAAATAATAAATGATTATGTCAAAAGTCAAATCACTTATAAATCATCAATGTTTGGGACAACCAAAATTCCATAAATCTATTTAACATTTGAATATTTGAAAGTAGTATTTACTAAATATTTCAATAAAAAAATACATTAACTTTTTTTTTCCTGTAGTCATTACTTCAAAATAATCAAAATAAATCTTTATTTTAAATACAAATTCTAAATCTCTAAAAATCTAAATCCATTACTATATATATATTTTAAAGATATTGTGATTTTCGTTATTTTTTTCTTTAAATCTTCACCTAAATATTTCATATCTATGAGATGGCCTTTTATTTACCCAAAACAAAAATTTTTCATTATGTTAAGGAGGTAGGATATTGATTGCATCCCAAATCATCCTCTTTTTTGAACAAAATACACACACACATCATTCCAGGTTCACATTTGTTTTACATTGAGAGACTTTGATCGGATTTTTAACGACTCTCTACTTGAACAAACTATTTCTAGACTTGTTATTTTTGTTCAACCAAAGGGTAAAATACAATTTTACTCCTTGAATTTTTCACTTTTGTTACACTTCCGTTCCAATTTTAGACCCAAAATTTTGAATTTCATTTTATTTTAATTCTTGAATTTCCAAGAGTTCAATTTTAATCTCTAAATTTTGAAGCTTTCATTTCCGCCACTGAAATTTTTATCGAAAAAAACCCCTTAAATTTGGTCCACTAAGAAAATTGTCGTCTTCCTAGTAAATTTTAAAAATATCTTTACCTTTTATCTTTGTTTTTATAAAAATTGTTATTTCGACTAATATTGACTTCAATTTTACTATATGGACCATTTTTTTTAAGTATATTTATTAAAATTGAACTTTAAAAATGTACGGGAGCAAAATAGAATAAAACTCAAAATAAAATAAAATAAAGATGAAGATTCTACGAGCAAAGTGATATTTTAGCCAAACAATAAACATTTACCTATCCCTATATTAATATGATATTGTCCATTATGTGCAAATGGGCAGCAGAGAAATAATGTTCAACATTCATATACTTAAAATCTCTATATGGTATTTTACCAACACTTCAATTAAGGACTACAACTGTGAAGTTCATATACTAGAGTGTAACAAAAGTTTAAATTTTAAAACGTGAAAAGCTAAAGATAGTATACCTATAACTAAACATGGATATAAAAACAATGGCTCAGATCAGTAAGAGCAGAAGATAAAACAGATTATAAATTAGAAAGAGGTAAATTCAATTTCTAGTTAGCTTTATAAGAATACATATAACCTCTAAGTTTCCTTACCTCCTCTGATGATTGAGCTAGCAAATGATCTACATACAAACAGATCCCAGCCCCACTGCAATAAATAAACAGAAGTGTATGAGCAAATAGTGAGTTCAAAACTACATATACATAGCGAGATAACCATTTGCAGTTTTAAGAAACTACCTGAGAGGACCAAAAGGTCGCCAGATAACATCCCATCGAAACCTAGGCAAACTGCGATCAAAATACAATGTTACAAACTGTACATTCATCATCATCATCATCAAGATAGCAAGGCTTAGATCTCCATTATAAGTGGAACCTAAAAAGGAAACAATTCATTGAAAGATATTGCATGTGAACTTCTTACATACTTTTACACAATTTTTATATGTGTGTGAACTAGATTATAAGGGTATATATATTGGTAATATTAGTAGAACCAAAGTCGGGATTTCAAGGATAATCAGTTTTTTCATTTCTTGTTTTTTGGAAACCGGGAAAACGATACCTCGCTTAGCTATATCCGGGGTAACCACGCCAATCTCTAAGTTAGACACCGAGAGACATTGAAGGAATGGAGACACGAGAGATGTCTATAAACTAATGTTACAGGTGAGTCGGTAAGTCTCAAACCTGGAACCTTGAGGAGAGCACACTTCCAAAGTCCAAGCCTTCAACCACCGTGCCACTCCTTAGGGACATTACAAGGGTAATTAGTAGTAATATCTTGGTTATAATTAGAGTTAGGGTACCCTTAGTTGGTGGGAAGAATAGCGGTCAGCACTCTAGAATTTTCTGCGAGTTTTCTTGGTTATTGGCCTAGTAATTTCGTTGTTAACTAGCAACTTGTGAATGCCACCATAGGTCCAATTGAGTATAGAAAAAATCTCTCTGTTATTTTCTTTGGGTTTTTTTGGCATTCTCTGGGTCTGGGTATTTAAAAGAAGTTTGATATTGGTACCCTTACAATGACATGAAATCAACATCGTTCGCCATTCACAACATGTTAAAAGTAAAACCAAAACAAGAGTATTTGCATCCAAACTACGAACGGGAAAATAAAATATTTTGATAAGTCAAAAGTCATACACTAAAAGCCTATTCGTATTCCAACTTTGGAAGAGGATAGTGAGTTATCCTATCATACCTCATCATAAAATATAACCACAAAACAGAGAGTAGGAAGCCAACAAAGAATGAACCCCAAAGCCATCGCCGGTGATAATTCGACTTGCTTACAATCCCAATGATTGAAAATGAACATGCTAAGATAGCAATCCAATCTGCAGAATTTTCAGTTTTTGATATAAGCAAGATTCCAACATAGCATGACAGTTGCAGCAAGAAGCTTTATGACAGGCCTACAACATCAATATTCAATAGAACACGAATGTGAACTTAGCCATTGGAATACTTAAATATGGGTGTCCTCTTTTTGTAACTTCATATTGTCCAAGAAACGTTGAGGTTTCTCAAAAATAAAAAGGATGAACTTGGTCGTGAAATTATATTATAAATGTATGCAATAACAAATTAAAGTTAATGGAAGAATCTGTAACAAAAACCTGCAGCTATAATCATCCATGAATCAACATACTCCATAAAGTAAGCATGATAACGCTGCAAAAGAAGAAAAAAAACATAAAAGGCCGTACATCAGTATAATGCAAAACATTGGAGCGAAGAGCATAAACTCAATGAATCCTCACAATCACTGTGCCCGGGACTAAAGCTTATTGAAACAAAACCAATGAAATTCATGAAGTTGCAATTTTCTCTTTTTAATATCTGTGACTCATTCAGTTAGCTTAAACGCACCTTGACTATTGGAAGTGACATAATACCTAACCCTACTAGAAAAATAATTCCTAGGTAGGTTATAAAAACAAAACCAGTGAAATTCACTAAATTGCAATTTTTTGTTGTATTCATGACTATTCGAGCTTGCTTGTGCGCACTACTTAACCCTACTAAATAATAATTCCTTGTTAGATGGCTAACTATTTGTATATATAATTTAATTTACTTTAACTCATAATCAAAGCTTTTGAGTTTTTGGTGATTTACCATAATTCAACGTGATATCAAAGAACTATAGTACATTTATCAAATTTCAAAACTCACGAGTAAGTACAGTGTTAGTTGATACCATTAAATTAAATTTACCCTAACTCATAATTAGTGATTTAACATAATTCAATAGAAATCATCATCTCTTTGTTGCCTAAGGCTCTTCATGATCACTATGTGACCCCATGATAATATTTTGATTCAACTCCTTAAAATCTCAAGCAGAAAAACAGCTACGGAACATAGTAGAGGATGATATTCTTAGGGAAATTAACATACCAGTTCCCATGGAGATGAAACCTGCTGAACAATTGAGTAAAGAAGAAAAGCCGCGAAGCCAAAAAGAAATGCCGCAAAGACAGTCTAACACAATCAATCATGTACAGAGAAGAACAATCAGACACGATAATACAAAATTATCATCGAGTACAGTCAAATTAGGGAAGAAATCGAGAATAAATAATCAAATGCAATACCCTCCATAGAAGACTCTGTCGATCATTTTCCCTTTCTAAGGAACGAACCATCTCCTCTTGCTCTGTCATTGGAACACCAAATTAGGGCAAAAGAAAGAAAAACGTATGTGAAATTAGTTGAGAGAATGATTTCGGTAAGATTTGAAGGTGAGAGAAACTTGAGAGAGGGGATTTTGATTTTACCTTGACTGTCGATGGGGCGGGAATCGTCAATTGAGGGATCGTCCCGAGTGGGAAGAGAAAATCCATCTTCCCGAGATTTCATCAAAATTCTGGCTAACTTCTTGATCGCCATCTTCAATTCTGCGTCCAAAGCACGCCGTGATTCGTTTTCGTGTTCGCTGCAACAATTGAACAAGTCGGAGAGCTGTACACTGAACCACCACCAAGTCTGTCAGATTTTCTGTTTAAACAAAGTAATTTGTAACTTTTTTATTATATTGCAATTTTTTATGAATCGGTTAAAAATCTTAAATAAGTGTTTGTTTGAGATTTGATTGAGTGTTTTATTTTAATTACTACGAATGTTTATAATTTTTTGTTTTTATATTAGCTCGTTTGTTTGATAATTTTAGTGCAGTGTTCATAACTAAATATTTGTTTGTCTCATGGTTTTGAAAAGATTTGTATAGATTATTTGTTTGTGTGATTGTTTTGTTATTGGTTTCGAGGTAATTGATTGTTTGTATGGTGGTTTTGGTAGAGTGATTGTAATAAAAAATTTGGAGCATGTGGATTTTTATGGAGCATTTATTAATGACACATGGATTTATTTTGTTGGTTTATGAAACATTTATTTGAACACTTAAGTGTTCTATTTTTTGGCTTCCCAAACAAGCATTTGATAAAATATAACATTCCAACTTAATTAAAACTCATAAACAAACACCTCCTTAAAGTTTTTTTTTTCTTGTAACCTATTGGATGATATGTGCCTTCGTAACAATTATGAAATCGAAACAACATAAAACAGTAAAGAAATATGAGACAAAACATGATGATTTATGTAGTTCACCAACAGTGTGTTAGCTACCTCCACGAGTGAAGGAGAGAACGATTTTATTCATCTTTGAAATACAAAATACATAATGTCAATCAAAGAGAGGCTACAATTTTAAGAGAATTTACGTGGTCCACACTCAATTACATAAAAGTTTCGATATGAAAACATAAACTCAATTAAACTTTTTCCAGAAGCCCCTGGCCCCCACAAAGCTTGTGCCATCAGTCTTGATGGGTCGGCCCAAAAAGTTTTCCAGCCCAAATGCTATCAACAAGAGCCCATTCTTTGTAATTTAAGGAGAATATATATATATATATATATTTATTTATTTATTTATTTATTTATTTATATAGATATATATATATAGATTTATATAAGTACCTTGTGGTGTTATGCGTCATGAGAAAAAACAATTTCCTATATTGCTTATTATTATTATTATTATTATTATTATTATTATTATTATTATTATTATTATTATTATTATTATTTGACTTAAGTACTAGTTAAATCTCTTTCAAAGATAACGCGATTATCAAATTAGTGTGATGTCCAAAAATTTAATAATATTATGTTCAACAATCATGAGAGAGAACTATAATTTTTCAAAGATAAACACTTAAGAAAAAATGATGTTCCAACCATAAATGAAATCCGACGAACCCTAAGTTGGAAGGAGAAAAGTCAAAGACTCAAATGAACCCAATTTCATCACATAAATAATAAGGTCAACTCCATGTGAATAAAAGATAAGGTTTTTTTTATGATAACTTCAGGAATACGGGTTCGAACCACAGATCGAGTAGATGTTAGTTCATCACTAATGTCAGTTAAATTATGTTTGTTTGACAAGAGAATGTCAAATTATAATTAAAAATGGATGCAAAACAATTAAATTTGACCTTTGTAGTTCTAAATTTAAAATTTCCAAACTATATATTAAAAAGAGAAAAGTATAATTGATTTTACAAAAAAAAATGTTAATTTATCTTTAAAAAGATCTTTACTAATTCAATATTAACATTATTTTAATTATGATTGCACGTATTAATTAGATATGTACATTTTTTTATAGCGGATGGGGTCTGCTAAATTCCCGCAAGTAAAGCGAGATGAAGACAGAAAAGGTATTCCCTTAGATTTCTTCGATTCATCCATGTCTCTTTTATACAAATTTAATGTTTATGTATATGTTTTGTTTATAGAAATATTTAATCCAATGTATATTTTCTTTAATAATTAACTATTTAATTAAAAATTAAGTAATCTTTTTTTTGATGAAAATTCAACTATTTGAAAATATTTTCAAAAGAATAATTGTAAAAGTAAGATTAGAATCAGACAAAAAAACAAATTAAGGGTGAAAAATGTCTTGCCGAAAACTCGATCCCCACCAATCTATCCGGAGGAATTCTACCCCGATTCTTCCAAAAAATCAATAGATTTTGCGAATACGAAAATTAATTTATAGCAGAGACAGAGACAGAAAAGTCATTCTCCAACCTTGAGACCGATTGATAAAGACAATGATGATCATTATCAAAAATTAGGTAAAGTTTTGTTCCCTACTTTTTCAGTCTAAATCTTGAGAAATAGTGGACCAAATTTCGTTCAACGATTAAAAAAAAAAAACTTTATTACATTAATTGACTCGAAAATCGAGAATTGCATAATTGATGAACCTAATATTATATAGTTTATTTAATCCTAAAATAACAAAAGAAACCATATTTGATTTATAAAACCTCTTTTTATCTTGAGCATATCGTTGCCTAACAGTACGGTATTACTATTAAAAATGTAAGTTCCACTTTGAGTGTCGATGATTTAAACTTACTTTTTTAAATGCTTCGTTTTAAAAATCATTTTTTAATTTACTTCTTCATTTTCAAGATTTAAACTTTATTCTTTAAGTAGTTTATGTAATTAAAATTTGATTTTTATTGGCCCACAAATATAAAAGTAAAATATATAAAAAGTTACTAGTTAAAAAAAATGTGTGTGATCATAGTTGATGAGTAGTGGCTAATATTTTATTTGCTAGGTTTTTTTTTTTTTTTTTTTTTTGAAGCTAAGGAGGGAGGCCACAGACTCTATTTAGAGATTTAATATTAGAAGAAGAGTTTTTGTAAAATATTAGAAGAATATATCCACACATCGGAAAGATAAAAAAATTCTGAATGGTCCTAAGAATTGGAAAAGCTAAAACGATTCGAAAATGTCCAAAGAATC
>JBBMEG010002368.1:0-40903 GCA_037832605.1 Cyclanthera cordifolia | reverse complement strand
TTTCCACATATTCACCTGGCCAGATCAGTGTATGACATGGTTGAAATTAAATTGAGCCTCAAATAATTAAACAAACAAACGAGTATTTCATTATCAGATGAGCTACAAGCCATCCTAACAGCTCTAGCAGAAAAAACATGTCGAAGAATCAAATTATAAATTCATCGAAAACTCAAACGAATAACAATGGATAACAACACAACTTTTCTGTGTGGTTTTCAAATAATTGAAAATGACAAACTTAGGTATGAGTAGGAACAATGCTTCTAAATAAGAGGTGAAATTCAATAACAAACATTCCAGATAAAGAAATATAGACTTTAGGGAAAAAAATCATAATAATAAAAGAAGAACAAGAAAGATTATTAACATACCTCATCCCTGTCGTAGTTGTCACCACTATGTGGATCAAATAAAACATCACCAGTGGCCAACTCAAAACAAATGCAAGCAAATGACCACATATCTGCTGGGGTTGAATATTTAGATCCAAGAATAACCTCAGGACACCTATACTGCCGTGTTTGAATATCATTAGTGAATTGCTTGTATGTCCAGCACGCATTCCCAAAATCAACCAGCTTGCACTTAAGGTCAGCAGCTGCAAGTAGTCTCCGCCTTGTTTCACGGCTTCTCCTGTGACCTTTCTTCCCTTGGCTAGCATCTTTTATGTCATCAGTGTCTGTAGTACCACTATCATTCACAGAACTATCTTTACATGATTTGGCTGCGCCCCCATTTAGTTTCACCTCATTATCAAAATCTCCTGAGTCAGCTCTTGAAGAATCTTCTTCATTTTTATCTTCTTCAGCAGCTTCCTTCTCCAAACGCCCATGCACTGCCTTCTTAGCTCTTTTCCTTATCTTCTTTTTCTGGTTCTTGGTAAGATCCCCACCGTAACTCTTAACATCATTTGATGCATCAGAACTAGTCGAAGTTTTGTTCTTATTGTTTGGAAGGATGAGAGGATTTCCTGATTTTCTAGGATCTTTAGATGGATCAATTGTAGAAGGAAGCAATACATTCTCTGGCTTTAAATCTGTATGTATAATTGAAAGTTGGCTGTGCAAGTAATCTAATCCCACTAAAATATGAAAACAAATTTCCTTCACCATGTGTAGAGGAATCCCTCTATAATCAGCATATTTAATGAGAGTCAATAAGTTGTCCCCTAGGTACTCAAGAACCATACAAACATGCTGCCCATTTGGGCCAGAATGCTTAAAATGATCCAAGAGCTTCATAACACATTTCTTGTCTTCTATATCTCCCTCGGCTATCTGCTTCAGAATCTTAATCTCGTCCAACGCAGCCTCAGTGTAATGCTGAGCACTCTTTTGAACTTTCAAAGCTACATAACGCTACAAATAATAAAACTCTTACGATGTTAAGGAACTGAATAATGAAAGCAAATATCATATGTTAGGCACGTGGCTTTCAGCATATGATCGCCACACCATGTAAAGAATAATCTAATGAGCTGTAAACTAAGCCCCTCGCAAGGGAGTAAAATAAAAAGAACGATAAAATCAGTAAGACCAGGACACATAAAGCACAGCAGCTTAAGCTACCAGCAAAATGTGAGGTATAAAGCTAAAACTTAAGTTCAAAGTTCAACTCTCCTGAATTTTCAAAGAAACCTCCACTTCCAAATGTTGATGTCGATAGAGGTGCTTAAGGTGATGAGTTCAATCCATGATGACCACCTACCTAGAAATTAATTTCCTACGGATTTCTTGACATCCAAATGTTGTACGGCTAGGCGGTATGTCACGTGACAATAGTCAAGGTACGCACAAGCTGGCCCAGACAGTCACCGATATCTAAAAAAAAACACCTCCACAAACAGAGAACCAACCCTACTCCTTTATCTATAGACGGAAGGCAGGGATAAAATCCTTTCCCGTACATTAATTCTTGTAAAGCAACATAACACAGTTCTCATTTTAAACTCTTCTTCTTGAACTCGAACCCACAAATCCCACCAAGTCTTTTCAGTACAACAAAAAAAGGCTTCAGTTTCTGCAACTAATTCTCTTCTGTACATTCAACATTCGCTCAATAAGACTGATTTACTTCAATTATTTTCACTCCTAACAGATAAAGAAAAGAATATACATAACTACTCATTGTGAAAAAAACATATACCGATTTCTGAGTGTCCCAAGCCAACCACACTGTGGAGAAATGACCCCAGCCGAGCTTGCTTTGAACAACATAGCACCCATTCTTAAAGGTATCCCCAACACGAACCGCGTGATAACCTCCTCGCCTGTAATCCTCAGTCCCTTCGTCCTCCGAGCTGTAATCAGTTTCCTCGCTCCGGTCGCCGTTCCGATCCTCCGCCATTGACGAGACGAATAAAGATAGAATAAATGATTTGAAGGAAAGCAATCAAACACTAATATCCTTGGTAAAGACGAATATTTCGGAGGTAAATCTGCGGGAGAAGTTGAGCTAGGGCTTTGGTTGTGCTGTCGCTTATAACAGCGATTAGGGTTTATTCCGTGCGTACCTACTGCCGGGAAAAAAATACCGATAAATAAATGAGACGAGAGTTGGTTTTTTTTTTAGTCTGACACGAGAATTATTTTTAGAAGAATATATACACATATATATATATATTACACTATTTATTGTGGATTTTTCATCTACATCAAAAAAATAATAATAATAATAAAAATAAAATTCTGAAAATATTTCGTATATAGCAAAAAAATAAGTGGGTAAAATGTTTGAGGTATTCTCGCATCAGTTCAGTTGATAGTCTTCAATTAATAATAGTAAAAATTGTAGTGTATATATTGTTTGTAAGTAAAATATTAAATATTTGTTTATAATTGAAAATATTTGCAAATCTATTTTTTTCCTTACTTTTATGTTTATATTTAATTACTATCTTAATAATTTCATAGCTTTCATCTTCTGTCTCTGCCCTTTGTGCCTTTGTCGCCAGCGAGCCTATTTCCATCCGGGCTAAATCCATGTTGTCTTCCTTCACAACCCCTCCCCCAGCTTTAAAGATCCAACCCAAATTATGGGTCCAAACCTAGGGCTTTAACTTAATGCATGAATTTCAACACTTAGATAATGTGGACATATTTCAACACTTGGTAAAAACGAAAAAATACCAATAAAACCCCCCAATGCATCAGGAACGCCCTGCTTGTCACGTAAAACCCATCCAATTCCACCCACACCCATGGATTCATACGAGGCAGCATCCACATTTAACTTTTCCTCACCCTTTGTAGAGGGAGACCAACTATGACGACTTAGTTACAATCTTGAGGACTGGGGCATATGCAGACCTAAAGCATACACATGATATCATTAAAAAAGACCAATAAGTCAGGAAGCACAGAAAGCTAAGCTTGTTTCAAAAATTCCATATTGCCACCAAATTAGAGTAACAACCTTTGGCCTATCATCCATCGATAACTTGTATGTCAACCCTTCTTAGAACCACTCATTCGTCAGAACACCCCTACAATAAACAAACAAAATCAGTTAGCAAAGGGTAAAACTACATCTAGGCTATAACTAAAATCTTACACTCTTTTAGAAGGTTAGAGGATTCCACCCTCTACCATATAGAAGGCAAAAGTAGGAAATATCGACACCTCTCGCATAAATGTTAGCTTTATAAGGGATAGCATTTTAAAGAAAAATCCACGTCCCTGCTTAGGTGAAACTGATGTTTTAAAAAAAAAAATTCCAAGAAGATATAACCTTGGACGAATCAGAAGGGCCTGACACATTCAAGCTCGCCGAACAAATAACTAGGTGATAAGAATTTTAACAATAACACATCCCATTTTTAGACTTCCAGATGATTACATCTTTATGCATACAATTACCCATCGATCGGGATGCTGCATCCAAGCTGGAATAATCGAAGTAACCACAAGGGATCCACATATCCCTCCTAATAGTAACTCTCCACCTATCATCCGCCCTTCTGTTGGGTATTGTAGGGTAGCAGCATGCATTTAAACACGGGGAAGCGTGTGAATAACACAAATTTCACATTAATTAATCTAATTAATTAACTTTAGATTAATCCAATTAATATGAAAAGTCACATTGGTTGACGTCAGTGAGACGATAATGAAGACTTCCCAAGCCTTCTATTATGAAAAGTGAATCTTTAAATTAGGAAAATACAATATCTTTTAATATCCAATAATAAAATATATTATGAAAAATCAAAGATTTTCTCATCCCAATTTAAATTTAGTTTTATTTATTTTTAATTGAACTCCATAATATATCCAATATATTATAATAAATAAATCTCTACAACTAATATATCCAATATATTAATTTTTCTACAAATAATAATTATCTAATAATTATTAACTCAATTAAAATGTCCAACATATTTAATTAATATTCTCCATTTAATAATTATTCAATAATATTAAACAAAAATGTCTAAAATATTTATTAATTATGCTTTAAATAATTATCCAATAATTATTTAAACTTTAAATATGTTCAACATATTATTAGCTGAGTTCTCTCAATAATTATTCAATAATTATTTGTAATTAATTTATCCTTATTAATATTTATCCAAAATATTTAATTCATATATCCAATATATTAATTAGTTAAGCTTATCCATTAAACTTAACACTTCTATTAATTATGTCCAACATAATTAATTTGTGAATTTGAACTCTTCAAATTAATTCTCTAATAAAACAGTGTACCAGTAATTGAGCTAGCCCAAGAGGTGAACCTATAGATTGGAAGCTACAATGACTTGGAATTCAATCCTTGCCCGTTAACATCACGCTTATTCCACTAAAGGCCTATGTTGAACTCTCTCGCACTATAGGACAAGTTAACGTCCACGGATATAATCGACCATCTGTAATATGATCCTTCACGAGCTTGTTCGTAATTCACATCTAGTACAAGAAATTTGTTCTAACCATGTGATTACATCTTTCTTCTTAACCGTCACTAATTCCTCTAATAAACAAGCTATTTAGAGGAAAGAAGAAAGTGGTCACCTTGTCTCAACCCTCTTTGAGGAAGGAAAACATCTTGGGGTTCTTCATTGATCAATATGGAATAACTAACCGTCATCACACAAGCTTTGATTATCCTAATCCTTGTCTCATTAAACCCAAGTTTTTTTCATAATGCAGAAAATGAAGTGATACTCAACCCTATCATAAGCTTTACTCATATCCAATTTGAGCGTAATCATACATGCTGGTTTTAAGTCAATCAGAAGCAAGAGAAATCAAACATCATTGGCCATAAGAGAAGAGAAAGAGTAACTTTCAAGTTGTAGGCAATGGTATAAACATGAGTTTCATTGAGGTTAAATCTCAATGAAACTAGGAATTCCCTTCACCAGTACAACCTAAACAGAAATAAATGAGAAACAAATCATAAATCAAATCAACAACAATAACAAGAATAAAGAGTAAAGATGAGAGATTTACCTTAAGTATGTCGGCTTTGATAACCAACAGGTTATAGGCAACGAAATGAGCATAACATTCTTTCAAGATTAACCTCGAAGAATGATACACATCAATACACTCACAAGTATAACATAATGTTAGAAGCAAACAAGTTAGTTCTAAAAAAATGACCATACGAAATACAAACAGACAAAGAAAATGTACAAGTAGGTTAAACCCTAACTCGAAATCAAAATCCCAGAGAGAAAGTAGGGACAAATCGGTCAAAAATAGGTGAAACCCTAACACACAAAGTTTAAAAATGCTACGTATATGGACATGGATATTGAAAACAGAGAGAAAGCATAGAGAAATCAAAGAAAAAAGGATGAAGAAACAAAAATAGGCGAAACCCTAACTTAGAATGTTTAAGAAACCAAGAGATCTAACCATGCAAATCAAAAAAATAGAGAAAGTAGAGACAAATCGCAGACAAATACATATAGAAACAAAAAGGAGTCGAAACTCTAACTCACCGTCTTGAAGAAACCAACAGATATGGACATGGAAATCGAAAACAGAGAGAAAGTAGAGAGAAATCGCAGAAAAATACATATAGAAACAAAAAGTACGCGAAACCCTAACTCGCCATGGTTACGAAACCAACAGATCTCGACATGCAAATCGAAAACAGAGAGAAACCCGAGAGAAATCGTAGAGACACACATAAAGAAACAAAAATAGGCCAAACCCTAACTCACCATGGTTAAGAAACCAACACATATGGACATGCAAATCGAAAATAGAGAGAAACAGAGAGAAACCATAAAGAAAATCCACCCCAAATCGAAAAAACCATCGAAACAAGAGACAAAACGATAGAGAATACGAGAGAAAAAACGAGAGAGATGGAAAGTACCAAAAACTGAAACAATCGACAGAAAAACCAAAGGAAATCAAAGAAACCATCGAAAACAAGGGAGAAAATGAGAGAGAAAACGAGAGAGATGGAAAACACCAAATGGGAGTTTGAACGACAGTGAAGAGGAGTAGGTGGAACGTGCGTGAAGTGCGCGAGTAAGTGGCCACGAACACCGCGAGTAACTTGGCCGTGTAAGCGGCGTCTTCACGCGCCGGGTTGTAACGTTTTAATAACCCAGCGGCCCAAAAGCCGGGTTATTTCGCTTCCCGGCCCAACCCGCTTGCGTAAATGGGCCTTAATTGAAATTTTACTAATATTATTATTAATATGAAATCTTTTACCTCGTTCTTGAAGGTTATTGGTTTTTCTCACCGTAAATGGGATTGTAATAGACTGACCTACTTGTTGGCCAAAATTGTTTTTGGAGTCCTTTTGTTTGAACTCGTTTTCTTCTTCCGTCGAGGAAAAAATTCCTTTTTGTAGAGTTGTATAAAATAAATTATAACATTTTTAAAATTATACAAACTAAATTCTAGTTTTTAAAATTACCCCTAAATCTAACTCCCTTTAAATATGTGATGGCCAAATTTATTAAAAAAATGAAGAAATAATAAGTTATGCGAAGTTTAATGTTGGATTTCAATGACTCGAAACTATGCCCATAATCTCTTAAGTTCTAATTATAGTTATGTATTATGTATATTTTAGTAACCAAACAGTAACATCACCTCAAATCCTCTAAATATTGTGAACTAATTTTGTGAACTAATTTTTCAAGAAAAACGTCTTCTAAGTTTTTCTTAGTCAGCCATATAGCATGTTCGAGTACTATTTTTAGAAATGGATACTGCTTATAAAATTAACCCAGGTAAGAAATGCAAAATGACTCAGGAGAGTAATTAACATAGATTCGTAATCAAGCAATACAAAAGATTTGCGACAGAAGTATCTAAGGAAAATTGATTATTATAGGCTAAAATATCTCAAAATACCCGAACAAGGCCAAAATCCCTCCAGTGGCCGGCCAAGGGAACGGTCAAGCCCTTTCCGGCCCCCAGAAATCGGCCAAACCAACAAGGCCTTGACCATCGGGGGTCGGCCAAGCCCTTTCCGCCCTCCCCCCTCCCCTCGCGGATCGGCCAAGCCCTTTAAGGCCCCACGGGGGACAGCCAAACGAAGGCTTGAACCCCAGAGGGTCGCCTAGGGAGACCTTGACCCTCGGGGGTCGGCCATGACAACCTTGACCTCTCGGGGGTCGGTCGAGGCCATGAAGGGCTAGACAAGGAAGGCTAGGACCCCTAGGGGGTAAGCCAAACTCATTCTGGCCCCTTGGGAGTCGGCCAAAGGAGGCCGAGACCCCTCGGGGGTCGACCATGGCGCCCTTAACCCTCAAGCAGTCAGCCAAGGCCAATTTGGCCCTTCCAGGTTCGGCCAGAGTAGGTTTGACCCCCCGAGTGTCGACCGTGGAGGTTAGAACTCTCTCTCATGAGTCGACTATGTTCAAGTGACGAATGGATCCGCTGATAATGGCCATGACTTACGCCGAGAGGACCAAGACCCCTCTTTAGGGGCGAGCCGTGGAGGTGAGGACCCGTAAGGATCAACTGATACCAAAGCTAACTTCCAAGGAGATCGGTCGAATGGGCCAACCCGAGTCGGTTGGTCGTAGAGGTTAGGACACTCAGGTGGGTGAGTCGACAAGTCCAAGTAATCTCTCTAGGACCATTGTGTGGTAAGGTAGTAGTGGCTGAAGGTTACAACGAGTAGGCCTAGATCCCCCAAGGATAGGTCGTGGAGGTTAGGACTCTCCCCCAGAAGTGGATCGAGTCTAAACTAATAACAGGATCCACAAATAACGGCCAGAAGTTATGCCGAGAGGCCAGGACCTCCCTTTAGGGGCGATTCTTGGTGGTGAGGACCCATATGGGTCAACCGAGACCAAAGCCGACCTCCAAGGAAATGGGTCGAGTGGGACAACCCGAGTGGGTTAGTTGTGGAGGTTAGAACTCTCATGTAGATGAGTCGACCAAGTCCAAGTAATCTCTCTAGGACCATTGTGTCATAAGGTAGTAGTGGCTGAATGTTACAACGAGTAGGCCTAGATCTCATAAGGATAGGTCTTGGAGGTTATGACTCTCTCCAGGAGTCAATCGAGTCCTAAATAACGACTGGATCCGCTGATAACAGCAAGAAGTTACGCCGAGAGGGCCAGGATCCCCCTTTAGGGGCGAGGCGTGGAGGTGAGGACCCGTAAGGGTTAATCGAGACCAAAGCCGACCTCTAAAGAGATCGGTCAAGTGGGCTAACCTAAGTGGGTCAGCCATGGAGGTTTGGAATCTCATGTGGATGAGTCGACAAAGTCCAAGTACCACTCGGGGACAGTGCACCTGTTGGGTAAAGCGTTCTAAGGTTACATCGAGAAGGCCACACCCTTAGGGGTCAGCCGTGGAGGTGAGGACCTGCAAAGGTTGACCGAGTCCAAGTAAATTTCAATTCAAAATTGTTACACCTCAAAGGGTAACGCTCATGAGTTACGATGGAATTCATTCTCGGCTTATTGGAGGACGTTTCTAACGGCCGACCATTAACGCACCATTAAGTGAGCTGTAAAGGTTACAAGACCGACTGCTATAAGAAGTCAGAGCATTCTCTATTTCAAGCTAAGTTGAACTACGCTGCCAATCCCTATAAGTTGTTCTAAGTCCTAAAGTTCTTTAAAATACTATCCTTAAGCTCTTATTGACTTAGGCATCAGAAGCCTTGTGGCTCACACCATACCGGTGTGCCTAAAGTTTGTTCATTTTTGCAGGCTTCTCGTCCTCGGTACTAAAAATCGTACCATTGATTTTCGTTGACCACTTTTCAGCATCAACAGCAGACGCCGTCTGTAGGGACGAGAGCGTGTTCTACCTAAAAGGCTTTAATCATTACGCTTTTCCTGTAAAATGTCAAACGTTGAGAATCACAGCCACCACGGTGTCGATGGAGAGTCGGATGCTTAGCACACTCCAAAGAGAGTTATCGCCAGATGACATGACAACGCTCTAGTCGAGATCACCTGAATTGTGAGGGTGGTGTAACCAAGCAAGAACTAGAGTGTGGAGATCCGAATTTTATGGCTTTAGAAGAGCAAATACGAGGAATGATGGAGAATTTGGGTCGCTTGATGGAGTTACTCCAACAGTCTCCTCCAACTCAAGTTGCCATCACTAGAAACCAACAAACACCACGGGGTCGGCGAGGCGACAACCTCCCAAGAAAGAGGGTGCAACGGAGAAGTCAGCGCCTTTGGTTCGGGACCCTGCTAAAGGGAAAGTGATAAGCTCCAAGGTTACTTGGTTTTACAAAGCTAGAGGTCCTTATAGTATCCTTGTAAAATCTCACAAATATGGAAAACTCAACACTCGATTCCAGCCAAGAGTTAAGTTAGAATGGTGAATACACTCTTAGATCTCACTTAGAACCTATGATGGTCACTCTTAGATCCTAAGACAACCCAGTCCATAATTAGTTTGATCAAGACTAATCCAATGAATTGATTTTACATTCAAACCTAAAGTAAGATTTGAAAAAAAAAAGACAACACCAAATGAGGTCAAGAAAACTCAAGTTTTTGATATCAATATTATTTCCAAAATGAGGTATTACAAGCCTTTTTAAGGCCAAAATTTCGTGCATGGCTTGGAATACAAAAGGTCTAAAAAAGCTCTTAAATGCACTTTGTGGAAAATAAGACGTGGGAAGCCAAAAGTCAATTGTACATCAATTGAGAGGCTTAAATGCTAGACAAAAGGGTAGATTGGATTTAAATACACCTAACAAACTCATTTAAAAAGTCTTAAGCAATTATGAGCACGTTTGACAAAATTTAAACTTAAAAAGTACCAAAATAATAAATCTTGAAAAACTATTATTTAAAATTCTGCATTGTAATTAAAAATCTCTAAAATCATCTTGTTTTGCTTCTTGTACTTGCTTCTTCATGAGAATACAATAAGTCATTGGTTGGATTCGTATCAGAAAGCCCCATCGATTGAGGCTTCGAGTGAGGCTCCCTATAAAAACCCAAAACTAGTCAAACGACTTCAACTCGGCGGTAGTGATCGGAGGAGGGACAGTCAATCCACCAAAGAATCAGTTCCCCAATGAAAGGTCGTTCAAGAAGGTTGTCAGTCTAAGGAAGGCAGCCGGAAAGCACCTCTCAAGGTCATCTACCCAATGCCCTTCAAAAACCCAAGTGCTCGGGAGACGAGATTAGACTTGGGGACGGATCTAAGAGATGTAATCAACCGTTGCAGAAGGGAAGTGGGACCTGAAGAAGCCGAGGACCAACCTTGGTTAGCTCATCTTCGCTTCCTTCAAGATTAATTGGGGGATATATAGAAGGTGCAAGACAAGGATGGACTTGACCTGGACAACCTAAACGACGAGGTCGACCCTTCTTTCATTGACGAAATCATGGAGGAACCGTTCCCGACAAAATTCAAGCTTCCAACCATTAGGACGTACGACGGGTCCAAGGATCTTGTGGAGCACCTAGATTCTTATTGGGCATGGATGGAAATCCTTGGAGTCCAAGATGCAATCAAGTGTCGAGCATTCTCATTCACGCTCACAGAACCAGCCTAGAGATGGTTCAGGCAGCTCAAGTGAAAGTCCATTGCCTCATTCAGGGAGCTTGCCAGAGCTATTTTAACCCAGTTCTTGGGTGGTCGACATCAAAAGAAGTTGGGCACTCATCGGCTCACCGTGAAACAAAGGGGTCATGAGAACCTTCGGGAGTACTTAGCACGCTTCAACAATGATGTGCTTCAAGTAGAAGGGTACACCGATGGAATGGCCCTTGTGACAATCATGACTACACTAAAAAACGAGAAGTTCCTATGGTCGTTAGGGAAGAAAGCTCCATTTACATATGTTGAGCTGCTGACTAGAGAACAAAAATACATGAGCACGGGAGAGCTGGTTAACACTTTTGACAAAGGCATTGATGGAAGGAACTCCATTATGGAGTGGGAGAAATCAACAAGTCGTTGTGAGTCCGATTATAGGGATTCGCGAAAATGAATGGTGGAAAATGCCCAATAAAGAAAGAGAAGACCGACCATAAAGGGGTACCACCCAGCCAGTTCGAGAAGTACACTCTAAAAATGTTCCAGTAGAGCAAATCCTAATGGAGATTCAAGACAAGGAGGTGCTGAGTTGGCCAAGCAAGATTAAGGTAGGGGCAAATAAGCGAAATAAGGGAAAGTTTTGCCTATTTCACAGGGATCACAGTCACGAGACCTCAAACTGCTATGATCTAAAGGAGTCCATAGAGTCCCCCAGTAGAAGGGACGCCTAAATAAGTATGTTGAAGAAGGTGAAAAATCGTCCGAGTACCCTAACAAGAAAAGGGAGGCGAAAGTTCATCACCGCCTCAAGAAATTCGCACCATCGATTGAGGACATGCAGGAGGCACGTGCAACGAAAGCTGGGATGACAAAATAAGGCAATGCCCAGAAAAAATGTTTCAAAGTGTCCTAGCAGAAGAAGTCCCTCAACCTAATGGGTGTATGATAAGGATCATGAAATTTCACAAGATCCTCAACTACTCTAGAAGGGTTGGAACATTTAAAGTTAGCAAAATAAACATTAATTTTCGAATTTTAGAATATTTTATGTTATTTTTAAATTTTAAACATATTTTTAATATTTTATGTTACAATTTGTTTAGGCTATAAAAGTCATGAATTTAGTTATAAAAGGGAGAGATTTTGGATGAATGAAAAATAGTTTTATACAAGGGATGCTTTCTTAGATATTTAGAGCATGTTCTTTGCCTTTTTTTTTCTAAGTTTCCTTTGCAATTCTTGTGATAGAATGCATGTGAGTCATTCAATCTAACCTTGATCAAGTTTGATTGTGGAGTGACTCAATCTAGAACAAGATCTTCCATATCTTGCTTCTAGATCTTTGATCAAAGAGGTAATCAAAGTTCTAGCATTTTCCTTTTGGTTGTTCCAAATCCATAAGGAGGTGTTAATCTATTAGATCCAAGAGTTCCTTCATTATAAGCTTGGATCTTTGGGTTGAGAATTAGGGTTGTCTTATCATTTGGTCTCAGAGCCTAAGTTGCATCTTTGTGGCCTACTCTAGGTTTGATTCTATCTTTAAATTCTAGCAATTTGTTGATCTTTCTAAAAACACTTTCAATTGATTTTTTTTTTCTTTCAATTTCATTCATTATCATTTTTATCGATCTTGATTCTATATTTTATCATTTTTTATCTTGAAAAAAAGAAAAAACAAAATCTAATCTTGATTCTATCTTTTTATAAAAAAAATTTGGATCTTAAAAACACTAAAAAAAAAAAAAATTGATCTTGATTCTATATTTTTATCATTTTTTGGATCTTGAAAAATTAAAAAAAAAAAAATATGATCTTGATTCCATTTTATCATTTGTTCTGATATTGGTTCCATCTTTTTACCAGTTGTAACGCATTGATAACGTCTGTATTTGAATAATTGTTCTGTATTTGAAATTTAGATCTTTCTGTGATCTTTATATGTCTAGAAGGTCTCTTGTTTAAATTAATTGAGTAATACGTTCGTTCGTTCAATTTCTTTTCAATGCGCTTATTCTTTCCTGTCTAAACGCCTTGATAACGTATGTATTTGATTAATTGTCCTTCTACAAAAATTTAGATCTGATGGTTATCTTTCGTTGTCAAGTAGGTCACTTATTGAAAATAGTACCGACATATGTTCGTTTGGTTGATTCCTAATCAGTGTGCAATTTATTCAAAATTCTGGAACAACTATTCTTTTTATTTTATTTCTGTTCTTGTTCTGGATTTTGTTACTTCTTTATTTTCTTGTCATGGTTGATTTGTAAGGCTCACTATTACGAGATTTGCTATATATTAGCCTACCTTTGATCATAATTTAGCCACTTTCCAAAAGTCTACATTTCTGTGTGATAAAATCGAGTGTTTCGAGTGAAAAATTCGTGAGTTGTGTGTGTGAGGTTCATGTTTTCTTGCCACTTTACAATTGTTTATACAACATGTTTAATCAAGAGCGTTCAAGAAAGTCCATGATTCGTCAAGCACAGAAACACTTCAGGAACTATTTTCGTGATAACCATTACAGAGAGTTTGTCGAGAAAACTTGGCTGAAGTTCAACAAATCTTAAATTACATGAGCGAATTATCTCAACAATTAAGTTTGCAGGATGAAGCATTTAAAAGAAACATTGCCCAACCAATCCAAAAAGAGGAAGATAGTCTCATGTTTCAAGAAGATGTTTTATATGATGATGTTGTTATTGATGACATAGAAACCAACAAAGAATGTGGGCAACTACATGTTCATCTATGTTCATTAGAGACAAAGCAAGAGGAAAGTGAAAATGATGAAATATGTGAGACAGAAATGCCTGAAAGTTGTTTGGAAAGTAAAGAGATAGATGGTTCAGTTATTAGATTATGTGAGGAGAACAGTCTAGAGGTTAAAGAAAAAAGTGATCCAGTTATTAAATTTTGTGAGGAGAATATTCTAGAGATTAAAGAAAAAAAAGATACAGTTATTAAATTTTGCAAGGAGAATATTTTAGAGATTGAAGAAAAAGATGATTTTGTTATTCAAGTATGTAAGACGATCATTGATTTGTATTCAAAACACCATATGCAAGAACGTGTGAGTGAAAAAACTTTCATTCTAACGGGTGCACTTAAACTAAGTGTACCTAATTTTTCTATGGATTTCATGTAGGAAATTTACAAGTACATTGGAGATCAAACTTTAAAATTTTCTTCAAATTTAGACCATAGCCATGAACGTGAGAACATAGGCAAAGGGCATCAAAAGAAATATCATTCACTTTTCACTTTTACATGCAACTATGGGCGAGACACAAAAGTGAAGAACTTAAGGAGATCCTGAATTCGTGATGCAAATGACTTCAAGTTTTCCTTACAAGGATATCCTTTGGATTCGAGGATGAATCCTTTTGAAGAGGGGGAAGATGATAAGGATCATGGAATTCCACAAGATCCTCAACTACTCTAGAAGAGTTGGAACATTTGAAGTTTGCAAAATAAACATTAATTTTCGAATTTTAGAATATTTTATGTAATTTTTCAATTTTAAATATATTTTTAATGTTTTAGGTTACAATTTGTTAAGGCTATACAAAACCATGAATTTAGTTGTAAAATGAGACAGATTTTGATGAATGAAAAATAGTTCTCTTCAAAAGATCCATTTCTTTGCAATTCTTGTGATAGAATGCATGTGAGTCATTCAATCTAACCTTGATCAAGTTTGATTGTGGAGTGACTCAATCTTGAACAAGATTGATACAAATCCAACAATCACCTTATTTTATTCTCATGAAGGAGCAAGTACAAGAAGCAAGAAGAATGAAATGAAAGAAGAGCATATGGTGAAACGAATTCTACAAGGTACACTAAACATAACCCAATTCCAAATGTTCAATTGTCTTTGAAAAATGAAAGTTTATGTGCTCAAACTCATCCTATGGTTGAATTAGAAAGTGGTAAGATTGAAAATGAAATGCATGATAGTTTAGTGGTAACACATGCTAATGAAGTTTGTAGGAAATTAGATTATGATGAATCGCTTTCTTATAACCAGTATACTATTGTAACATCTACTTTGAATGATGTCAATGTTGATATGTGTGAGTTAGGAAAAAAGGCATCAAAGGCCAAGACAAAAGCATGTAAATTTATTGAAAAAAAGCTTTTGAGAAAATGAGTGAGAGAAAAAAGCATGAGAATACTTTTTTGCGTATAAAGAAAAATGAGAGAAAAGCCAATAAAGTGAGCTTGTGTGAAAGAGCAAGTGAAGTTAAATCTATTTTGTTTTCAAAGCAAAATATTTTTAATCTTTTATATAAAGGAACTTGTTACCTAACGGGTGAGCTCAAACCATCTTTCTCTAGTGTTTCTTTTGAGTTGTTATAAGAGGCGGAAGATCTTATACAACGTATTCAACCAAATAGTCCATCTAAAGTCAACAAGAACAACAAACACAATGACAACTCTTTTGTTTTAAGGAAATACCCCAAATTTGCTTCTAAATCCATCCATGACAACAAGCATAAGGTTTTCAAACCGGGAATTGAAGGGCTTGATTTGAGGACAAATCTTTTTAAAGAAAAGGGGATGATACGAATCCAACAACGACCTTATTGTATTCTCATGAATGAGCAAGTACAAGAAGCAAGAACAAGAAGATTCTAGAGATTTTTAATTACATTGCAGAATTTTAAATAATTGTTTTTCCAAAATTCTTATTTTGGTACTTTTTAAGTTCAAAATTTGTCAAACATGCTCATAGTTGTTAAAGACCATTTAGATGAGATTGTTAGGTGTATTTAAACCTAATCTACCTTTTTTTTCTAGCATTTAAGCCTCTCAATTGATGTACAATTGACTTTTGGCTTCCTATGTCTTATTTTCCACAAAGTGCATTTAAGAGCTTTTTTACACTTTTTGTATTCCAAGTCATGCACGAAATTTTGGCCTTAAAAAGGGCTTATAATACCTCATTTTGGAATAGAATATTGATATCAAACTTTGAGTTTTCTTGACCTTTTTGGTGTTGTCTTTTTTTCAAATCTTGCTTTAGATTTGAATGAAAAATCAATTCATTGGATTAGTCTTGATCAAACTAATTCTGGAGTGAGTTGTCTTAGAATCAAATGGTGACCATCATAGGTTCTAAGTGAGATCTAAGAGTGTATTCACCATTCTAACTTAACTCTTGGTTGGGATCGAGTATTGAGTTTTCCATATTTGTGAGATTTTACAAGGATTCTAGAAGAACCTCTATCTTTGTACAGCCAAGCAACCTTGGAGCTTATCAAGAAGTTTAATTATCGAGCTAGTAACCTAATTCTAGAATTTTGAAACCTTCTTTTTTCTTCCTAAGTCAAAACTCTTCCGAGCTGTAAAAATTCGACCCAAACTATGAGCCCAAACCTAGGTTTTTTACCCCAATGCATGAATTTTCAACACTTGGATGACGTGACATGTTCTTAAAATAGAGTATTAAATAAATGAAATAAATTGCAATTAAGTTCAAAGGCTTTCAAAACCAGTTATGGGTATCTAAGTAAAATCTCAACCTTAAAACATTCTTCAAATATCATAAACGAAACACATGCCCTAAATAGTTATGCAGAAGAACATAAGCAAAAATAAATCTTTTAAGTGTGCAGCAATGCCCATGGTCAAATCCAGCTCGATCATCCATCCTGGTAAAGACCTGTTGTACTTGTGGAATTCCACAGTGGAAAAGAGTAAGTTCGCGAAAACTCATTAAAGACCTCCAACTCTGGATTAGACATGAATATAGTCAAAATATGATATCAACAATAACAAAAATAACATCATTCTCGATTATATATCAACCAATGGGCATATAAACCCAAGCTTTTATAAAACTATACATGCCAATCACTGACCCCTATAGAACGGCGGTGCCAATATACTCACAAAAACGAGTCTTGTTCCCTATGGGGCGACGTTGTTAATGCACGCACCATAAATGAGGCCTGTCTCCTATGGGACGATGGTGTCATTACACGCACTATAAACAAGGCTTGTCCCGTATGGAACGATAATGTCATTACACGTACCATAAACGATTACCACATATCGAAAACATCAACACGACATCATAACATAATCAACTTCGACATACACCATTACATAATCAGATTATCAGATAATCATATATATTCACATGTTCAATTTCATCTTAAATAGACAAAACAAACTAATCACCAATCAATTTATATAAACATCAATCAGCTAAGCAATCGTCCCATAAGACATCACATTTCAGTACATTCATGTATTATACCAATGGATCTAGAGTTGAGAATATGTTCCCTTACTTTAAGTGATTCTACGAGCGAGCTCCTAAGCTCCAAATAAACTTTCAACAAAGGCTAGCACACGAACAGAGTCCTAACAATTTAACGGGTCAAAACTAATACCTTAGGCTATCAAAAATGGATTTAGGACGTCAAATTAGTAGAGACATAACTTCGAAAAAAGAACGTGTTTTCGGGACTACCCGATCAACTCGGTTGACCGGTCCAAGCTAGTCAAACTGGTCGAAGGGTCTTACAAGGCCAACTAATTAACTTTCTCAAATAATAAAATCATTCTTTTAATCTCAACACTTATTAGTTTGATTTATAAATTTATATAAATTTTTTTTTTCAAGTCACATTCCTCAAATACAAAATATATTAATATTATATTCAATCAACTTAAGTCACGAGAAGTGACCTACTTATCATCTCCTTCCCTTAGCTTTTCTATTCTTTTCTAAGCTCCAACAATAGAGGATTATAACATCTAAACTCCTCAATGGTGATTTCTCATGAATCTCAACAATTAAATAATATTTGTGATTTTAAACAAGGTCAACAACAATCTTATTTCTCTTTTTCTTTTAACAGTGTGTTAACAACCATCACAAGAGAAGACATGAATTCAAAAATTGGTCACATACCCACAAGGTAGAACACAATGGCGGAGCTCCAGCGAGATCTGGCTGCAGCGTCTCCTCATGGTCTAGTCGGCGACTCGGCGATTGGACGTCTTCGGTTATGTGAATGAAAACAAGTTTGCTCAGCTCGCTCTTATGAGGAGTTGAACATTTATGATTCAAGGTTTGTTACTCCTAAACAACCAACAATTGAAACAACATTAAACGGTTTTTAACCGATTCTTGCAACAAACTTTTCTAACCACCTAAAGGTTCTAACCTCCTATGGCACTACCTATAGCTTGTATAAAATAAATATATGTTTACAAAAAAGTGAGATGTCGATACAAGCAATGCATAGTTATGTATGAAAGGAAAAAGATGAACTATAATAAAAAAGTACCTTATGTTCTCGTGGATGTAGGCCAAATTGGCTGAACCACGTAAAATCCCTTGTTCTTTCTTCTTACTCTCTGATCTCTCTTTTTCTCTTTGGCTCTTTCGAAAACCTAAAACACAAGAGATTAGAAGTGAGAATTTATAAAGCTAATTACAAGAAAGGAAAAGATCATACAAAGAAAAAAGGGTGAGTAACTTATCTTTCTAAGGCGCTTAAGGCATCAGTTTCTTCTGGAAAGCTGAAGCAAAATTCGTAAACTTAGTGTTGATGATTCTGATAAGGAATCATTCGGATCTAAGTAAAAAACCACAGGATCATGCTTGAGAATAACGAAATTCCGGCGAGAAATCTCCAGAACTTTGTTCATTTCTGAACGAGGAATGAGAGAATTGAGAAATGGAGTGCAAAGTGGAGACGAAAGGGTTTTGTTCATAGAGTTGTAGTGCAAAATACGTGGAGTAGTCATGCAAGGAACAAACCGACAAAGATGAAAAAGGTGGCAGAATTGTAGCCGTTCACAAAACCCACCACTTTCATCTCAGCCGTCCATTCACACACGGTTCAAGCAATTTCAATTCAACTTCCGGTTTAATATTATAGCGATGGTTTGGTTTTACTTTTTTTGGTTTGGTTCATGTTTGTTTTGTGCCTCAGTTTGGTAAATTGGGCCATCTCTTGTATTTCTAAAAGCCTCTTATTCATTTTTAGGTTTGGGCTCAACCTCACCATATTCAATTTGTTCTCATTTATGTTCGTGGCGTGCGAAGCTTGTGCGCTTATCGGCGGTGGCGTCCTTTAACGGCACAACTCGACTCCTCTTGGTGGCGCAAGCAAAGCGGCGGCTGGCTCGGTACTGGCGTGAACGAGCAGCGGGCGGATTGGTGAAGGATGGTGGCGCGGTGAAGACGGTCAATGGCGGGTTTGCGCGCGAGTCCACGTCCAAGAAAAGGGGTGCGTCGGCTTGGGTCTGACGTTGATTGGAAAAAAAGAGTGACACAGTGGAGAGATAGAGAGCCGTGAAAGGGAGAGATGAAGTGTTGGAGGAGGCGCACGAAAATCTAAGGGAAGAGAGAGAAGATAAATTAGGTTGATGAGCCCATTAATATTTAATTTTTTTTCCTTAAAATATATTCAAGTAAATTCAATTTTCTTTTTTTATTTTCAAAAACACGTTTGAAGTTTTGCTAGGATATAAAAGAAGAGAGAGAAAAATCATAATGATGTGATAGGTCACTTAAGATAAACAAAATTGTTTGGTTCCATGGATAAATAAAAATGGTATTAGCCAACAAGGGTGCTTGGAAAGGGTCTTATCTCTACTTTGCCTAAAAATTCACTTTTGAAATTTTGATTATATAAATATAATAAAATGTAGCAATTCATTAGTCCAATTTATCTCACAAATTTTTTAAATTATTAATTTAAGGAAAAATGGGCATTTAAATTAAACTAAGCTAGAATCCTCATTTTAATATTTAGGATTTGTTTTTTGGGTTGTTACACCAGCTCCGTTCTCTGAGAAGCATTTCACCAGGCACTTAGTGTAACATTGTAGATCTAGCTTGAACGATTGAAGATTTAATAAAGAAGGATCCAAGAGGATTTGTTCGTTACCTTCTCAACATAAAAACTCGCCAAACTAATTTAGAGGTGTTAATCACGGTAAGTCTTTATGTTTTTTTATCAACAACAACAACAATCAATCACCTCTAGTTGCATGTAGATTAATTAGTAATTAATTAATTGGATTAATTCACAACTACAAAATAGGGCAAAGGTGGTGGTCTAAAAAAATGAATTGAAAAACATGGATATTTAATGATAGGCTAAAAAAAGGCGGAGGGCTAAAATGGATTATAAAAATATGAATATTTAATGACACACACTTTTGGTGGCTGTCACAAAAAAGGTGTGTCATCAAAAAGTAACAGTGGCGTATTGCGTGCTATTATAAACGCCAGCCACCAATTGTGTGACATTGTAGACAAAAGGTGGTAGGTTGCGTGTCACCAAAAGTGCCCGCCAAATTTCCTCATGAAATAATGTGAATTACGCACGTAAAAAGTCGTGCCTCTGTGTTCTTCCTCGAGCCATTTTTCCCTCCCCGAGCCAACTCGAACACAAAATTTCCGAGCTCTAGCCATTTCACTTCTCCATTTTCTCAAGGTTTCAAAATCTTCTATCATTTTCTTTTTCATTGAAGCTGAGCAACCTTGACCATTTCATTATATCAAGCTCTCGACCTAGTGTTGGGGTTTTTTCTCTAAGCCCTAGCCATTTCTCTTCCCTTTTTTCAAAGCTCTTGGCCTGTTTTTCTCTCAAGGTGATTTACATTTCGAGCTCTTGGTCTTTTTTATGGATTTTCTATTTATTATAGTTTTAGCCCTCCATAAAATATAGTTATTGTTCTTGGCCATTTCTGTAACAAACTCAAAATTTCGAATAATTAAAATTAGAATTTACCTTGATGTATATGGTTTTAAAATCCTCATTTACCTTTATTTATGAATTAAGAAGATAAATAAAAGTTTGAATTAATAATTGATTAATAAGAGGGTCACAAAATTCAAAATTATATATATTTAAATGTGTTTTTCGAAGTTTAATTGTCTTCCTTTACAATCCTTTTAGTATAAATTAAAGTGAGTTATTTAAGAATTAAACTATTCATTGTTATTAAGATTAATGGAAAGAATAAATGTAAATTCTAAATGTAAGGACCCAACCCGACACCAAGCCAATCCTGGGGCCTTAACCTCTTATGCATGTATAAACATTTATAAACTCATAGAGACATGTAAATAAAATACTTTGCATTAATGAAATAACTAAAAATGATAAAACGAAGTTCAAGGGTACCAAGAAAATAATAAAATATTAATAAAACCTATACTAACATGACAAAATCAAGGTTCATGCTTTAAACAAGAAATCAAAACAACAAACTTTAAAGCAAACCCTAAACACTAATGCAGCTTGCCTAACTCAATCACTTACTGTCGTTACTCTTTAATTTTCTGTGAATAGGAAGAGGGAATTCACAATGGAAAAGATGAGTTTGTGAAAATTCAGTAAGGGGTCCCAACACGGGATCTACAAGAACATATATCTAATAAGAGAAACACAAAGTAAAATGATTACACAAACACCTCAATCTTTATCATTAACATGAAACTCAAATCTTTAACTTTAATCTTGGTAGCCTATACTAGCATGAGAGCACCTCGACGAGCCGAAACAATTTGGTTGCTGCGAGACTTCGAAAACTCGCGCGAAGAGGTAGATCAAAAAACCCTTTGTAGTGGGATATCTTTCGACTCACACTTCTAGCACGACACCTGGGAGAAAAGTCAAGCGAACTCTATGTAGGTATGACTAATCGGGTGGCCCTCCAATCCTCAATACTATCGCAAAGTAGGAATATCTTCCTCAACACCTAGCACATGAACTAATCCCCTCTCCAAGTCTAACAATCAAGGCATGTTTCACCAAACCGTAGCTAGTGCTCTATAACTCTTGCCCATTTTGGGAACTTAACTCGGGTATAACTCTATGTTTCCTTTAGAACACCTAGATTTGGTTGCTCAATCACGAATCTCTTTAGATCAACTAAACTTGGTTAATCTCGAACTGTTCCTTTTTGATAAGGATGATGAAATTCCACACGTTCCCCTTGGACCTGTTACACGATCCATAGCAAAAAAGATTAAAAAAACATTCATTCTTCACCTTCAACAATGGATAGGCTCAGTTAAAAATCCATTTTACGTGCTAGAAGCTATTTTAAGGGAAGAATGACCATTTGATGCTTTGGAAGTCAATGTGTGCAAGATTGAAGTTGATCATAAAGTTAATGATATGTGATAAGATTTAAGTTGTCTTAATCATATAACAAGGTCTTTAATTCCACAAGGAGAGTTAGAAAAACAAACAATAATCTTAGGATTTTATAGTTTATTTTTTATGCAATTTTTCAGTATTAAAACTTATTTCTATTTTTTAGGTTACAATTTGTTTAGGCTATAAAAAGCCAAGAATTAGTTGTAAATGACAGATTTTGATGAATGAAAAAAAGTTCTCTACGCTTTGCAAATTCTTGTGATAGAATGCATGTGAGCCATTCAATCTAATCTTGATCAAGTTTGATTGTGGAGTGACTCAATCTAGAACAAGATCTTCCATATCTTGCTTCTAGATCTTTGATCAAAGAGGTAATCAAAATTCTAGCATTTTCCTCTTGGTTGTTCCAAATCCATAAGGAGGCATTAATCTTTTAGATCAAAGGGTTCTTGCTTCATTATAAGCTTGGATCTTTATTTTGAGAATTAGGATTGCCTTATCATTTGGTACCAAAGCCTAGGTTGCAACTTTGTGCCCTACTCTAGGTTTGATTCTATCTTTAAAATCCATCAATTTGTTCATCTTTCTAAAAACTCTTTAGATTCTTTTTTTTCTTTCTTTCAATTTCATCAATTATCGTTTTATTGTTTATTCTCATCTTGATTCTTTATTTTATCATTTTTGGATCTTGAAAAAAATCGAACAAAAAAAAAGAAAAAGATCTGATCTTGATTCTATACGTTTATCATTTTTGGATCTTGAAAAAATCAAAAAAAATTAAATAAATCTTATCTTGATTCCATCTTCATTCCAGTTATAACGCAATGATAACGTCCTATTTGAATAATTGATCTTCATTTGAAATTTAGATCTTTCTGTGATCTTTATATGTCTAGAAGGTCACTTGTTTAAATTAATAGAGTAATACATTCGTTCGTTCGATTTCTTTTCAGTACGCAATTCATAACTACTGCATTCAATATTCTTCTTTCCAGTGTAAACGCCTTGATAACGTTCATATTTGATTAATTGTCCTTCTACTAAAATTTATATGTGATTGTTATCTTTTGTTGTCAAGAAGGTCTCTTATTGAAAATAGTAACGTCACATGTTCGTTTGGTTGATTCGCAATTAGTGTGCAATTTGTTCAAAATTTTGGAACAATTATTCTTTTATTCTATTTCATTTTTTTTGTTCTTGATTTTGTTACTTCATTATTTTCTTGTGTTGGTTGATTTGTAAGGCTCACTGTTACAAGATTTTCTATATATTAGCCTACCTTTGATCATAATTTAGCCACTTTCCAAAACCCTACCTTTGTGTGTGATAAAACCGAGTGTTTTGAGTGTAAAATCAATGAGTTTTGTGTGTGAGGCCCTTTACATATTTTACTTTTTCAATCATGCATCAAGATGGGGGAAATGTTGAGAATATTAGTGAAGCTAGGTATAGAGAAGCTCAATCTGGAGCCATTAATCGGTTGACTCAAGTTATTAATGATTTAACTGATAGGTTGGACCGAGTGGAAGTAGCCTTAGGAAATCCACAAAGAAGGACTGATAACTTTAATAATGAAGGAGTTGAAAATGAAGACGAAGAAGAAGATAAATTTACCCTTTTAGCTGGATAAAATCCACGAGGAGGAAGAGCTATAGGTCGAGGGAGGCGTGGAGGAAGAAGAGGGGGACAAGAGATGATAGCACCTAGAAGGTTAAAAAGGGAGAACCAATTTGAAAGAGGAGTAGGGGGAGTGAACCAATTTGGCCTTCTTGTAACTATTCTAAACTTCAAGTCTATTTTGTCCCTTGCTAAAAAGGTATGTTAAAGGAGAAGAAAGAGAAAAGCGAGGGAGTCATTCTATTTTTAAATAATTCATTAAATTCAAATGGCACGAAAACCTAGGGGCTAAACTAACACCAAACACCATTCTTCTTCCTCCCATTGTGAAATCGGGTCGCCCCACCCATCTCCTCTCCATTGTGTTGCGCAATAGGTGGTCAAAGAAGTCTTGTCATTGCCAACATCAACGTCTGTAAGCAGCTACGAGGCTGCCGCTATCAAGCCTGGCGTTGGGTGTTCGTGGTGTCACTGGAAGCCCCGCCACTTCGCATCTGTTCTGGCGAGGGTGAGCCTCCAATGTGCCATTCATCCTTCAATGTTGAGTTGTGAAGTATGTTGACTGGGTTGATTCAGTCAACTAAGTTGAACCCACCATTAATATTTGTAAAGTGTTAACTTTCCTTAACCCAATGAAACTTGATGATTAATTGACCTTATAAATTGAACTTTAAGTCATGTTCTCAAAAAGTATGAAACCTTTAGCCAGCTTGACCAGTTATGACTGGTTGACCGAGTAGACTCAGTCGCGGGTCCCAAAAACATGCTTTTCAAAGTTAGGTTTCATTTACTAATTTTGACACCCTGAATCCATAGCTGATAGTCTAAGGTGTTCGTTTTTTCCTGTTAATTTGTTAGGTCCCCGTCATGTGCTAGCCTTCGATGATCATTGCTTTTGAGCTTAGAAGCTATCTTCTCGGATCGATTAAGATAAGAGATTCTTATCCTTAGCTCAAGATCTTGTGGTTTAATACATGAATGTACTGAAATATGATATCTTTTATTATGATTGCTAAATTGTTTGATGATTTTCGTATTGATTGATGACTGACTTATTCATGATTATTTGAGATAGAACTGAGCATCTTGATTTAAATAAGACTATGTGGTACCTCGATGATGTATTGGTACATGTTGATGTTTATATGATATGATGCTCTATTGGTTGTTATTGACTTATTGGAATATGCTCATTTAGGGTGCGTGTTGGGAAGGGTGTTCCATAGGGAACTAGCCTACATTTTCGTCCCGTCGGGGACCTAATATGTTGTGTTTCTTCATTGACGTTCTGTTTATGGTGTGTGATAGGTCGGGATGTTCCATACAGAATTAGCCTACATCGTCGTCCCATTGGGGACCCATTTGCCATACGTCTCATTAGAGGCTTGTTCATAGTGCATGTGGTCGGGATGCTTCATGATGAGCTAGCTATACACCAGCGTCCCATTGTGGACCCATTATTGTTGTCTTATAGGAGACCCCACTTATGGTGAGTGTATAGACATCGTCGTCCCATATAAGGCATTAATCAGTATGATCTAGTGTACCAAACAGACACGGTCGGACACGAGTATCAGATAGAAGATACGGGATGGATAGTAGGTTCTTGAACTACGATGTAGGAACGCACTTCCCATGGCTCAAGGCAATATCCTCTAGCGGCATAATATGAGAAGGGTCGGCCGACCTGGATGCTTTGTCTGCCAAGATAGATCTATAATACTAATAGGGAACATGCTAGTGTATAGGTAGGGGAGATATCTTGTGGTGAGGCGTGTGGATCAGCGTCTCAGAGTGAGTGTATGAGGCTTGATGGTTATCACTTTATTCTTTAGTTAATAGGATTAATTAAAGAGCAACTTGATTCTGTAATGATTGGTTGGAAAAGAACTCTAGCCAAGGAAGGTTCTGCCGAAGGATAGAGGTATTTAAGATGTCGGTGAAACACCTTTACCTAGGAACACGACCTATAGGTTGAAACGACCATGATTTATAGATCACTTTGTGTAAGGTTAAATACTGTGATTATGTTTTTAGTTTAAAAATTTTGTAATTCATATTAAAATCAATTTAACCAACATAGGTAAGAATGAGACTTGAATGAACAAGATTAGCCTAGTTCATCTGAGTGAGAGGAAACCTTATTTCAAAATAGATATGGAAGAAGGATCAATGTCAATTGATCTTGCGATTTTGACTAAAAAAGTACATCGTGAGATCCTACTGGGGCTAAGTATCGACAGCTTTGAGTCGATCCGCTACCATATGTGTTCACTATGGTCAATATTATGGCGAGTTAGGATAGAATTGTGATTTCTATCGGTAACTAGTCTATCCTAAGATGATACTTACTTAGCGAGATTATTGGTTCGAATTGATGATCTACACTATTAAAGGATTGGTTAAAGAGTTTAGCCAAGTTCTAGATCAAAAAATGGTAACTAGAACCATAGAGATTTATCTTGACATTTAGTTTTTTTATTGAGAATAATCTCACATTGGGGAGGAGAAACTAACCTATCCTACGACAGTACTTGCTCTAAACATTTGAATTTGTATCATGACATTAAATTAATACTTACAGGGTTTCCTAGATTTTAGCTTGAGAAGTTTTAAAATCATTTTTATGCGAAGACCATAAATGAAAATTTTAAATGACAATAAAACTGAAATGTTCTTTTAACTACCAATCTAGCAACATGTCGTAATCACTAATCTCTATATTTTCTAGTGACAAATTTAACTAAAGAAAAACTAAACTACATGGAAAAATAATATCAACACAATTCTTGTTGTTGAATGATGATAAGCTTTTTCTAACAGAGGATGTTCCTCTAGAACCCATAGCCTATGCAACGTGAAATGCATTTTCATTGACATAGTGTCAATGAAGAGTTTGAGTATATATGTTGGCTTACGTCTCGAACGTCTCAACTCAAAAGCCTAAGAGCATGGTCACAGCTTGTAATGGCTCGAAATTTCTTAGGAAAATTTCGTAGTCTTAAAATGGTTTAGATCTATTAATTAGTATTTTGGTAATTAATTAAGTTATGTTCATTAGGGTTACTGATAGCTAAATTAGTTTGGGAATGCTCTTAAATTAAATAAAATAATTAGAATTGTTAAATTGATTTGGAAATAGTAATTAATTTAATATTAAGTTAATAATTTAAAAGGGTTTTTGCTTATATATTAGAATTAAAAGCCAAGAGTTAAACCTAGTAAAGTACTTTGGAACACCTAAGGTAAACACCTTGCTTTAGTTTAAAATGACTTGTTTTTTTTTTCTTTCTTTTGAGTACAAATTGGGGGAGGGGAACCACAAACCCGATATAGAGGGCAATAGACCCTGTGATGCTGGTGTTGAACTGGATTAACACCAAACAATGAAACCACTGCCCCACAAACCTTTTTGGCATAAAGATTGATTTCACGTGTACAACCCACCAATAAATATTTTTTAATAATGATCACCCAAAAGATGGCTCTTATACCAGTTGTTGAGAATTGTGTGGTAAGAACATGGAAATAACGCGAAAGGAGTGTCTAGGTAGTTACAAAAAAATTTAATTAATAATTAGTCTAATTAATTATTAAACTACATGCAACTATTAGGTGATTAACTGTCGTGTTGAGAAAATAAAGGACTGACCTTGCCTAATGCCTCTGATGAATTCTACCTTCTTGATTGGTCTTCTCCAATCTTTCAACTATGACTGCTACGCTGCACTTTGTGCTTAGTGGGAAGCTTTTTAGAGAAAATGAGCTTGGAAGAGATTTTACTTAAAAGAAAAGAGAAACAAGAGATGACTCAATTCTCAGAGTGTTTCTTAATTTGAAAATTAGTTTTCTCTGAACTGGGTGAGATGAGAATGAAGACCTTCAAAGTCTTCTATTTATAATAGAGAAGTGAATATTTAAAATTAGAAAAATATAATATCTTTGAATATATAATATTAATGATATTGGAAAAAACAAAGATTTTTCTTTCCTAAATTTAAATATGGATTTCGAAAATTCATAATATTGTTTTATTTACTTTATTTGATATTTATCCAATAAATTCCAAAATCATAATATATCCAATATATTATTAAATAAGTAAATCTGTATAATTAATATATCAAATATATTGATTTTCTATTTTAATAGATATCTAATCATTATTAATTTAATTAATATGTTCAACTTATTAATTAATATTCTCCATTTAATAATTATCCAATAATTATTAAACTAATTAATATGTTGAACATATTAATTTATAATCTCAAATTTAATAATTATTCAATAATTATCAATCTAGTATGTTTAACATATTTATTACAGAGAACTCAATAATTATCTCATAATTATTTATAATTAATTTATCCAATAAATTAAATTTTCCTTAATAATATTTATCCAATAAATATTATATTTAATATATCCAATATATTAATTAATTAAGTTCAAACATTGAACTTAATACTCCTATTAATTATATTCAACATAATAATCATTTGAATTTAAACTATTCAAATTCATTTCTCTAATGGAACAGTGTACCAGCGATAATGAGCTAGCCTAGGGACTGGTGGACCTATAGATTGAAAACTACAATGACTTTGGATCCACTCATTCTTCTTTAACATCAGACTTATTCTACTAAAGGCCTATGCTGAACTCTCTCGCACTATAGAACAAGTTAGCGTCCACAGATATAATCAGGCACATGATCCTTCACGAGCTTATTCATAATTCACAGTTGGGACAAGAAATCCATTTTACCCCTGTAATTACATCTTTCTCCTTAAGCACCGCTGATTCCTCTAGTGAACATGTTGTTTATAGTCACAATATAAACCAATGTCCTCTCGAGCCAATAAGAGGTTGATACCCTTTGTTCAAGTTCTAAAATGAGTTCTTAAAGGAAAAAATCTACATCTTCCTCAATATTAGGAAAAGAATTAATTTTTTCTTGCGTGTGTTTCCAGCTACTCACTACGACAATCCTTAACGTGGAATGCTTATTGACCTAGTGTTGTTTGACCGGTCTCACCCATGCACATCAAATGATGCTTTCATAAAGTAGGAGTTCGCAACCGACTCAAGATTAAGATCACATCAACATACAATCATCCTTAGCAAAGTACTTGATACGAGTATAACGAATTACTAGCTCGATCATAAAACTTATGGTCTAGTCATATACAAAAAGTCATTTTTTCCATAGGCTCCCCCGTTCACATATCTCCACATGAACAACCAAGATCATGTCGTTTGTAACTCTTGTAAAGTGGGCTGCACCTACAGTATTACCAGGACTTAGGCACCCTAGCCTTAGTCCATATACTTTAGACAATTTAAGCTATAAACTTGGAACTAGATCCACTTATATGTCCCACATACTTGTCAAAGTGTTCATATTAATAACCAAAAGTATATCGTTAATCCAATTAATGTGATAAGGTAGAATGATGTTTAAATATTAATCCAACTAAAAATAACATTAAATTCTTATATGAAATGCTTGTTCTTAAATATACAGACTACTAGACCTTTAGGGCCTTGATTGGTGACTAATAGATAGCTTGAAAGACAAAGAAACGAACAACAATCTCTAAATAATTCGCTGAAAGAGAGTATAAGACCTTGATTTCTTTAACAAGTGAATTAACTAGGATTATAAACATTTTAAAGAACCTCCAACTTTGAAATAATATGATAATGATGTTACAATTGCAATAGCATCGAATCAAATTTTCCACGAAAGAATGAAACACATCAGAATTGATTGTCATTTTACTGAAGAGAAAATCGAGCCAGGTTTAGTACGCTGACTTCTAGTTCGTTCTTTCAATCAGCTAGGTGACATGTTCATCAAAGCCTTACCAGTCAGTGTTCTCAGGAGTTTAATGGTCGGTGTTTTGAATCCTTATCTACATCCTTCTTGGAGGGCAAGTAACAAACCCTTTTTATGTCCAATAGTTTGTATCAGCTAGTTGATGCTCTAGCAGCAGTTGATAAACCTATATCCTCGAAAGATCACATACTATATATTTTAGGTAGATTAGCTTCTGAATTCAATGCAATGATAGCCTTTATTACTGCGAAAATTCAAACTGATACAGTTCAAGATGTTATGGCTCTATTACCGACACATTAAACATGCATTGAATAAAAAACAGTCAATAGTGATGGAAGTACTCCTCTTGCGAATGTGTCTCAATAGCAATCAACTCACCATCGAGCATCAACTGAGTTTCAATCTACAAGAAATGATAATAACAATTCTAGCAATACTAGAGGCAGAGGATGAAATAACAAAAATCGTGAAGTAGGATGTTTTAGAGGTCGAAATTTATTTTACTGTAATATTTGTAATCGTTATGGCCACACATCAAATAAATGCTCTAATCCTGGAGATTGTGCATCAACAATGAGACCTATGTTTGCATATTCGATTTGATTGCATCTTTAATGTAAAAGATGTATTTTCTAGCAAGGAAGTGCTTTGTAGTTGTTTCAAATACATGGTTGTGAAAAATAATTTTCAATTTAAGACTCCTAGATCTAGTAATAGAGCAGCTGCCAGTGTTGTAAAGATGAGTGTATTTGGAATGTCAAGGCATCTCGTTTCAAGAATAATAATTTATGGATTCTTCAGAAGTATAATTCCATCCATAATTGTTCTTTGAATAGTATCTAAACTTCTCATAGATAAGCATTATCAGTTTTGATAGGGGATTCTTTAAAAGAAGAATTTCAGTTTAGTTCTTTTAAAAGTTTGACTCCAAAAGAAATTAAACTTAAAGTGCGTTACAAGCTTGGTGTTAATGTGAGTTATTCCAAAGCATATAGAGCAAGAGAATACATCATTAAGTTGTTGAAAGCTGATGCAGCTGAATCCTATGCCTTGATTCCGAAGTTTTTTAAGAAGTTAAAAGAAATGAATCCAGGTCATATTAATAATTGAACTCATGTATCATTATTGTTTCAATGATGTCAATTATTATTTATATGATGGTTGAAATTTGAATTTTTATTTTTGTAGGAACATACATTGCTTTTGAAACTAAAGATCAAAGTCATTTCAAATATTGTTTTATGGACATGAGTGCATCTATTGAAGGTTGAGAGTTTTATAGGCATAATATTTTTGTTGATGAGACTTTTTTGAAGGGAAAATTTGGAGGGACTTAGTTAACGACATCAACCATGGATGGTAATAATTGAAAATTTCCACTTGCTTTTAGTATTGTAGACTCGGAGAATGATGCTTCATGGCTTTGATTTTTTCAGAACATTAAGAAGTGTTTTGGAAATCCCAAAATTTGGTTTTCATGTCAGATAGGAATCTGAGTATCCAAAAGGGTTTTGGAATGTGTATCCTAATGTGGAGTATTGTATTTGTATGTAACATTTATTGATGAATATGAAGTTACAATTTAAAGGAAATGTGATAAATAAGATTTTCAAAAAGTGTGTAAAGGCTTATACACTTGAGGATTTTGAATCTAATATGATATTGTTAGAGTCTATACATCCTACTATTCGATGTTATTTGTTCAATATTGGTTATAAAAAGTGGGCTCGAGCATATTCTAGGAAAAAAATATATAGAATGATGACTTCAAATAATGCATAAAGCATAAATTCACTTCTTAAAGAGCCTAGAGATTATCTAATGGCAATGCTTCTAAAGTCTACGAGAGACATGTTGCAATTATGGTTTTATGAGCAATGAAAAGTTGTCATATCTATGACTTCAATTTTATCTACTTGGACCCAAGCTGGAAGGGCTTGTAAACAAATGATACCATCTATTGGTAAATCAAAAAGTTACACAAGATGCAACCATTGTCATCAAGTTGGTCATAATACTAGGACTTGTAAATTTTGTCCAAAGTTATAATAATTCTTGGACTTTCTTTGTGAAAATGAATAGTTTGTCAAAATGTAAATATTTTTTGGATTTTTTTTCTGCAAATCATAGTTGATTCATATCGATGATTTCCCTTTCGATGATTTCCCTTTTCTTTTGTATTTCAATGAATAATGAATGTTTAATCATATTGTTTGAAATCATAAGGTCTCTTCATAAAATCCATTGAAATCATAACTACTTATAATTTCAATCAATAGGCAGCAAGCTTAACTGAGAAGTCAATTAGTGTACTAATTGACTTCAATCATTTATCTGATATACTTCAACCAGGTATCTGATATACTCCAATCAGTTATCTAATTTCAATCATTGAACTGATAGACTTCAATTACGTAACTAATAGACTTCATCACTTAACTGATAGACTTCAATCACTTAACTGATAGACTTCAATCACTTAACTGATCGACTTCAATTAGTGTACTGATTGACTTCAATCAGTGTACTGATCAACTTCAATCACTTAACTGATCTACATCAATCACTTAACTGATAGACTTCAATCAGTGTACAGATTAACTTCAATCAAATAGAATCAACTTCAATCAGTCTACTGACTGACACTGATTGACTTCTGATAGACTTCAATCAGTGTATTGATCGACTTCAATCATTTAATTGATCGAATTCAATCTCTGAACATTGTAAGAAAAAATTGTAAAGTATAATGCAAACACAATTTCACAAGTTTGGAAGAACGAAAGATACTAAAACATGCGTATTAAATTCAAACAGTTATAAAAGTACACCAGTTTAGTTCATAAGTTCAGTACATTAGTTCATTAGTGCAAACTACACAGGTGCAGCAAAAAACTATTAACAAGAAATAAACAGTCATCAATTCAATGATTTAATTAAATATAGAATTCAGAAAAAAGATTTTGGAAGAAACAAAAGTGTACCAGTCTTGCTTTGTTTGTGATATGTGGAGATTGAATGAAGGACCTTCCAAGTTAAACCTCGGTGAATGTCGTACGTCCCGACTTTGATAGTTCGTGAGATTTTTTCTTGGGAAATTTTTTTGGAGAAAGTTCAAGTACTTTCTCTAAAGCTTTCTTCCCCTTTCCTCTCTTTGCTTGCATGAGCTTTGCAATTCTTTCGGCATATTCGTTCCCCAAAGTTATCTTTGTTTTTTTTTGTTTGCTTCTTTGCTCTTCCAGTAGCACCAACTTTAGGTGTATATTTCTTCGTAACCTACAAGAAGTATTTAAATACATTACTTTCAATTCAAAGTTATTATTAAATTACTTAATTATATATCATACATTCTTTCTTTTTTTTTTATCATTTGATTGCTTTGTTCGGTTTTCATCTTCTTCTATATTTTCTTCTTCCTTTTCTTCTTCTTTCTCTTATTCTTTCTCTTCAGCACATCACCTCCCGTTATTAAAAATAGTGAATAATATTAGGTAATTCACTGATTTAGGTTTGTTCATTTGTTTCACTGATGGAGTATAATCATTCGACTGATGGACATCAATCAGTTCTATGATAGTCTTCAATCAGTTTCAGTAATAGACTTCAATCACTAAACTGATAAACTTCAATCATTCAAAAGATAGAATTCATTCAGCTATACTTATAACTTCTATCATTGAACTAATCGACTTCGATTAATTATCTGATAGACTTCAATCAGTTTTTTTGATAGATTTGAAACATTTCACTAATAGATTTCAATCAGTGAAATGATAGACTACGATAATTTAATTTTAAAATGATGGCCGACTTCAATAAATTTGCTTTAACGTTGAAATACGAACCTCATCCACTTGTTTTCCATCGTAACATATTTGGACATGAACAACTTTTTCAACAACAACATCCTTATAAATATCATCAATCTGTATGCATGAAATAAAAAAAAATTAATCAAATAATAAATAATTGAAATTTTACAAAAAAGAGAAGATATTTTACCATTTCTACATGGGAAGTTGTGTAATTAACTATCCTATTCCGATCCATAACTGTATCAATCTGATCAAGAATGATAGATGGAGACATATTCTTCTCCGGATATATCTGTTCTTGAGAATGTCTACCAATATTAAGACCTTTAACACTTTCATAATCTTGGTCTGACCTTTTCTTAACTGCTGATGTTCTTTTAAAAATTCTTCTCTTGGGGAAGAAATTCATCTTCCACCATGTCATCTTTTCTATCTACTCTTGTTTTTTTCTTTTTTTTCTCTCTCTCATTTTCTTTCATATTCTTCTCTTTTTTTCCTTCCTTCTTTCTCCTTTCATCTTCCTCTTCTTTTTTCTTTTTTCTTTTTTCTTTTTTCCTTCTTCTTTTCTTTCATTCTTTTCTTTTTTTTCCTTCTCCTCTTCTCTTTTCTTCCAACTTCTTCTTCTATTCTTTTTCAATTAAACTTTTTAGATTGACCAATTCAATCTCTAGTTCTGTAGCCACTAATTCCTTCAAAAAATAAAAAATGCAACAAGTTAAGAATTGAGTTTCATTCATAGACTTCAATCAGTGTACTAATTGGCTTCAATCGGTGTATTGATTGACTTCAATCGTAATTGAATATAAAAAACTACCTCTCAGCCTATATAACCTTGTCATTCAATCCCATGTCGTCATCCTAGGGCTTGACATTTCCATTCTATTTGGTTTTCCATTCTCCTACAATAATGGAATTGCTTCAAAAGCCCAAAAAGATGAATACTAGTGGAAATCCTTGGAGGGACGTTGTGTTCCCATTACTTTTGTTGCTTTTCTTAAAATATTCTACTGTTATATTAAAGCACTTTCTACTCCATCAGAAGTTTTCGAATTTACCTTCATCGTCCATTATTTTTAAAAGATTACAATTTTTGCTGTTGTAGTCTTGTTTTGGGAGTAGCAAAGATTCCAACATATAAAGATTGACAAACTTGAATTTTAGTAACTCATTTGATAGAGTTAGTGTGATAGAAGACTAAAGGCTAGGACAATTTTGTTTCTATCAATAAAAATTACATTCTTAAAGAATGTAGAATTTAATTCATTAATTGTCGTAGACATCATAGTCTTCTTCCGAGGGAAACTCTTCAGTTGAGACCTGTCATGAATAATTCTTTGAGTCAAAATTCTATTCATGTCCTTCATTGTTGAAGGCCAATTATCTTTTTTTTCTTTTTTCACATAGCCTCAAACATAGGTGTGAAAGCAATTTATTTGGTAATTTGGAGGCTTTTAAATCTAAGAAATGCCCAAATGGCCCATTCCTATAAAGTTCTGATTCCTTATCAGTAAGGCTATTCTTAATTGTTCAATCACATCGAGTTTATTATACATTTAATTTTAGATGGACCATTCCTTTCGCCTTTCTTAATTAAAAGCTTCCATTTCTCTTCAAGTTTGCTTTTCTTCATCTTCTTAAATGAAGACGCGGATCCTTTTAGAATTCTTTTTTTCCATCTGTTCAAACCATTAAACTCAATCAGAATCACTTTTAAAATTACGTTGAATCAATAATCATTAACAAAACTACACGTAAACAATATAATTTATACAAGAAAATTCACGCATGACAATTCTTCAATCAACGTACTGGTCGAATTAAATGATTGAGCTGATCGACTTCTACTTCAATCAATTTCATTGATAGACTTCAATCAATGTATTGATTGACTTCAATCAGCGTACTGATCAACTTCAATCAATTTCACCGATAGACTTCAATTAGTTAACAAAACACAATCTCTATATCAATTTACAGAACATAATGATTGAACAGGCGTTAAGATGACAATTTCAATCACTATATTTACAGAACACAATCATGAAAACAATAGAAATTACTTAAATAGTTTCATTCACTCTTGATGAAATGATATAAAATAGACATTCAAAAATCACTACACTTTTTCACTAAATGTCATTCAAACAGAATCACAAACAAAATCACTAAACATAATCAATAAATCACTAAAATATCATTAAAAAATCACTAAATCCCTAAACATAATCACTAAAATCACTCATCCAAAATGTATTCAAACACAATCACTAAATCACTAAATCTTTTGTGAAATAACACATGCATATAAAATGATATCGATTAGGGTTGAAGAATCTAGTTACCGATTAAGCTTTGAATAAGTGAAATGGGTGAAATGAGAGATCCGAGAGTCTTGAATGAGATAATGGAAATCGATTGAGAGCTGGAAATAGATTGATAGAATTGATTAAGAGAATGAGAGAAAACGTAGAGACAAAGAGAAGAAAGGGAGAATCCAAACGTTTTTTAAGGGAGAGAGATGAAATTGAGAAATGATTTTTTTTTTTTTTTGAAAAAAGAAATGGAATGAAATTTTATTAGAAGAAGTGGGAAATGTGGATCGTAGATAGTGGATCGCGGCTCTTAAAATTGGGGAGTGGAATCCTGTGGAATCATTAAAATGATTGAAAGGTTAAAAGGGAGTGATAATAACCTTAAAGAGGCGATATGCATCCAAGCTTAGTGATTGAAAGTTGACGAATTGAGCGGGCTTCATTTTTCTTCCATCTGCAGCTGATAAGGATCGTGGAAATCCACAAGTTTCCCTTGGACCGATTATACGATCCAGAGCAAAGAAGATTCAAAAAGCATTCATTCTTTACCTTCAACAATTGATAGGCTCAGTTCAAAATCTATTTTACATGCTAGAAGCTATTTTAAGAGAAGAATGAGCATTTGATGCTTTTGAAGTTAATGTGTGCAAGATTGAAGTTGATCATAAAATTAATGATATGTGATATGATTTCAGTTGTCTTAATCATATCACAAGGTCTTTAATTACACAAGGACAGTTAGAAAATTTTGGAGTTAGAAAAATAAACAATTATTTTAGGATTTTTTAGTTTTTTATGCAATTTTTCGGTATTAAAAATTATTTTTTAATGTTTAGGTTTCAATTATTTAGGCTATAAAAAGCCATGAATTTAGTTGTAAAACACAGATTTTGGTGAATGAAAAATAGTTATGTACAATAGATTCTTTCTTAGAGATTTAGGGCAAACTCTTTGCAAATCTTGTGATAAATGCATATTAACCATTCAATCTAACCTTGATCAAGTTTGATTGTGGAGTGACTCAATCTAGAACAAGATCTTCCATATCTTGCTTCTAGATCTTTGATCAAAGAGGTAATCAAAATTCTAGCCTTTTCCTTTTGGTTGTTCCAATTCTATAAGGAGGTGTTAATATCTTATATCCAAGGGTTCTTGCTTCATTATAAGCTTGAATCTTTGGGCTGAGAATTAGGGTTGCCTTATCATTTGGTATCAGAGCCTAGGTTGCATCTTTGTGGCCTACTCTAGATTTGATTCTATCTTTAAATTCCAGCAATTTGTTCATCTTTCTAAAAACTCTTTCGATTCATTTTTTTGTTTTTTTTTCTTTCAATTTCAACCATTATCATTCAAAATTTGTTCTTATCTTGATTCCATCTTTTATCATTTTTTGGATCTTGAAAAAAAAAAAAATGATCTTGATTCTATCTTTTTATCATTTTTTGGATCTTGAAAAAATAAAAAAAAAATGATCTTGATTCCATCTTGTTTCCAATTATAACGCGTTGATAACGTCCGTATTTGATTAATTGTCCTTCTACTAAAATTTAGATCTGATTGTTTTTCGTTGTCAAGAATGTCACTTATTGAAAATAGTAACGTTATATGTTCGTTTGGTTGATTCCTAATTAGTGCGCAATTTATTCAAAATTCTGGAACAACTATTCTTTTTATTATATTTCTGTTTTTGTTCTTGATTTTGTTACTTCATTATTTCCTTGTCTTGGTTGATTTGTAAGGCTCACTATTACAAGATTTGCTATATATTAGCCTACCCTTATTAATTTAGCCACTTCCCAAAAGCCTACCTTTGTGTGTAATAAACACGAGTGTTCCGAGAGTAAAATCAGTGAGTTGTGTGTGTGATGTCGTTTACATATTTTACTTTTTCAATCATCCATCAATATGAGGAAAATGTTGAGAATATTAGTGAAGCAAGGTATAGAGAAGCCAAATCTGGAGCCATTAATCGGTTGACTCAAGTTATTAATGATTTAACTGATAGGTTGGAACGAGTGGAAGTAGCCTTAGGAAATCCACAAAGAATGACCGATAACTTTAATAATGATGGAGTTGAAAATGAAGAAGAAGAAGAAAAAGAAGATAACACTACCCTTTTAGCTGGATACAATCCACGAGGAGGAATAGCTATAGCTCGAAGGAGGTGTGGAGGAAGAAGAGAGGGAAGAGAGATGATAGCACCTAGAAGGTTCGAAAGGGAGTACCAATATGAAAGAGGAGTAGGGGGAGTGAAGGTTAAAATTCCTACCTTTCATGGGAGGTCTTTTCCGGTGGAGTATTTACAATATGGGAGCAAAATGGAGACTCTTATGAACAGAGCATGCATAAATGTAGATGAGGAAGATACAATGGCTAGGTTCCTTGGTGGGTTGAACCGGCAATTGCTCATCAAGTTGATAGACAACCATACTTTGACATGACGGAGTTGTTACATCTTGCTGTCAAAATTGAAAGGCAACTAGCTTGGGATAAAGAGAACTCCAAGAGGTATTCTTCTAAGTCTACTACATTTTCTGCTAGTACTTGGAAAAAGAATATAAATAGTGAAAAAATAGATTTTAAGCCTAAAAGTAAGAATGAGTTTGACAAAAAAGACAATGCTGAGAGCTCTGAGGGCAAGGAGAAAATGGAGGGATACAAGGAGGTTCGAGAGAGAAAGAGAGATATAAAATGTTGGAAATGTCAAGGGAGTGGTCATATAAGTCCTGACTATCTTAATAAGAGAGCCATGATCACTAAGAATGGGGAAGTTGTCACAGATGAGGAGGAAAGTGACCAAGATGATCTAGTTGAAGGAAATGAGGAGGAATTGGAAGATGGAAGTCATTTGGCCCTAGTCACAAGAAGACTCCTTACAACTCTAATTCAAGAAAACGATGTCGATAATCAAAGAGATAATTTATTCCACACACGATGTTTAGTTAATGGGACTCCTTGTAGTCTTGTTATTGATAGTGGAAGTTGGACTAATGTCGTAAGCACATTTTTTATCAAACTCCTGCAAATTCCAATTCAACACCATCCCAAACCTTATAGGCTCCAATGGCTCAATGATAGTGGAGCAATGAAGGTAGTTTCTCAAGCTTTAATAACTTTTTCATTAGGAAAGTATAAAGATGAGATTCTTTGTGATGTGTTATCTATGCTTGTTGGAGACATATTGCTTGGTCAACCTTGGCAATTTGATAGAAAAGTCATGTATGATTGTTATTTGAATAGGTATTCTTTCACAAAAGATGGTAGAAAAATAACTCTTTTACCTTTAAGTTCTACGGATGTATATATTGATCAATTGAAGTAAGAGAAAAAAAAAAGAAAGAGTTTGAAGAAAAAGAATTAAAAGAAAAAAAAAGAAGTGAGTGAAAACAATGAGAAAAATTATGGAGGAAAGAGTGAGAAAAGTGAAGACATTGAAAACTAGGGAAAAAAGTGAGTTATTTTGCTAGAATTGGAGAGCTAAGAAGGGCATTGCTTTCCCAAAGACCAATCTTTGTACTTATGTACAAGGAAAGGTACTGGGCTTCTAATGCTAAGACATTTTCTTTGCCTAGTGTATTTTAAACTCTCATACATGAATTCGAAGATGTATTCCAAGATGAAATACTTAAAAGACTACCTCTTATTCGCGAAATTGAACATAAAATTGACTTCATTTTGGGGGCTGTCATTCCAAATAGGCCAGCTTATAGAGCCAATCCATACGAGACCATGGAAATTCAGAGACAAGTCGAGGAGCTCATTGAGAAAGGCTATGTACGAGAAAGTTTGAGTCCATGTTCGGTACCTGTCATTTTCGTTCCAAAGAAAGATGGAACTTGGTGTATGTGTGTGGATCGTAGAGCCATCAACAAAATCACTGTAAAGTATCGTCATCTATTCCTAGAATAGATGATATGCTTGATGAATTGCATGGTTCATGTTTATTTACAAAGATTGATTTAAAATCTGGATATCATCAAATTAGAATGCATATGGGAGATGAATGGAAAACAACTTTCAAAACTAAATTTGGGTTGTATGAATGGCTTATTATGGCTTTTGGGCTAACTAATGCTCCTAGTACATGTATGCGTTTAATGAATCATGTTTTGAGAGAATACATAAGAAAGTATGTTGTCGTGTATTTTGATGATATTTAATTTATTCAAGGACTTTGCTTGAACATGTGGAGCATGTTAGGTCTGTTTTAACTACAGTTAAAAATGAAAAACTTTATCCTAATCTAAATAAGGGTTGTTTTTTTATGGAAAAAGTTATCTTGGATTTATAGTTCAAAAAAATGGAGTAGAAGTAGACAATGAGAAAGTTAAGGCAATCTGAGATTGCCCTACACCTACAAAAGCAAGTGAGGTAAGAAGCTTTCATGGATTAGCTAGTTTTTATAGAAGGTTTATAAAGGACTTTAGTACCATAGCTGCACCATTGAATGATCTCGTGAAAAAAGAATGTTGTGTTTAAAGGAGGGACATGCAAGAGAAAGCCTTTAATGAACTTAAGGAGAAGTTAACCAATGCACCACTACTTGTGTTGCCTAACTTTGATAAGTCCTTTGAAATTGAGTGTGATGCAAGTGGTTTGGGCATAGGTGCTATTTTGATGCAAGATGGGAAACCTTTAATGTACTTTAGTGAAAAACTAAATTGGGCAACATTAAACTATCCTACCTATGTTAAAAAATTGTTTGCTTTAGTTCGAATATTGCAGGTGTGGCAACATTACTTATGGCCAAGAGAGTTTGTGATCCACTCCGATCATGAGAGCTTGAAGCATCTTAAGGGTCAAAGAAAATTGAACAGTAGGCATGCAAAGTGGCTCGAGTTTATTGAAACATTTTCCTATGTCATCAAATATAAGAAATGTAAGGATAATTTGGTGGTTGATGCTTTGTTAAGAAGGTACAATCTCTTTACTTCTCTTAGTACAAAAATTCTTGGATTTGAGCATATAAAAGAGTTATATAGAGGTGACCAGGACTTTGTACCTATTTATGCTTTTTGTTTGGCTGGAAAAGTTTTAAATGATTATTATGTGTTTCATGAATTTCTATTTAAGAAAAGTAAGCTTTGAATTCCTAAATGTTCTATAAGAAATTAGCTTGTGACAGAAGTACATGGTGGTGGCTTAATGGGGCATTTTGGGATTCATAAAACTTATGATATGTTGCATGAACACTTCTTTTGGCCTA
>JBBMEG010002321.1:0-40949 GCA_037832605.1 Cyclanthera cordifolia | reverse complement strand
TGCCACGTCAATAATTTTGAAGTTTCTTTACTTCGAAACATTCGTTCAAATCTTGGAATGGGAGAGAAATACAACATAACTTTTACTGGAATATTTTTACCCCTACTTGCATATTCTTCCGAACTTTTCATCTCGATGTTCCACATGTAGGACACAATTTGGCATTAACGAGTTCTTTTCGATACAAACAAAAGTCATTGATGCAGGCATGAATCTTTTCATAATTCATTCATACTTAAAATCTTCTTGGCATAATAGGTAGATATCATAATTTCATTAGGACAAGGCAATAAAATGCTCAATAGTTCTAATAACTCTGTGAAACTTTTATCGCTCCATCCAAACATTGCTTTCAAATTATAAAGCTTAATCAATGCAGATACATTAGTAAAATTATTACAATTTTGGTATAATGGTTTCTTGACATCCTCTAATGATTGCTCAAATATTGACAATTTGTCATTAAAATAATCGTGTGCAGCCTCAAACATAGGTATTTGGTCATCCAAACCTCATCTATAATTTGATCGATTGGAACGTCACTTTCAATATTGCTTCTTTTCCTCGTTATAGATTCTCCATGCCAAATCCATGTGTCATAACTTTAATCGATACCATTTACAAATAAATGGTCTCTTACTACATTCACATTTTGGTACTTGACATTCACACATTTCAAACATGGACAACAAACAACATTTGACCTTTGGAATGTCGTAAAGCATTTTCTATAAAACTCTCAACTCCTAAACTATATTCTTGTGACATTCGATCCTTAAGCATCCACAACTTATCCATATCTGAACTAAAATAATACCTACACACAATGTAAAAATCCAAACACAAATTTGTAAGGCATTACTACTTTAAGGCACTTCTACAAATTCCTAAAAATAGCAAAATAAATAAAACTATAGCAAAATAAAAAATAGCAAAAATAGCAAAAAAATAACAAAACAATTAGTACCTTTGAAATGTAGAAGGTGGAAGAGAAGCTAGAGCCTGAATCCAAGAGACAAAAATGAGAAGGAAGATAAGCTGGAGCCAGAAATTTTGGACGTTTTGAAAGGGTTTTTTAGAGAGTTTTGGCCTCGGGTAAAGAGAAAAGAAAGCTGAGGAGAAGAAGTAGAAAAGTAATGAGTTTTTGGGGAAGAAGAAGAAGAAGAAGCTTGAAAATGGAGCGGGGTTTAGCTGAAAATTAGGGAGAAAAGAGTTATTGGGAAGAAGAAAGAAGAGTGAAAACGTACGTACTGAAGAAACGAAACTGAAGTAGAGAAAAATATAATATAACTGAAGTTTTGAAATATGGTTTTGGTGTCGGTCAACCTTTTAGTGTCGGTTGGACCGACACCAATTGTCCAGGCCGACACCATATATCTGTTGGGCTGGTTTTTTACTATATGGTGTTAGTTCTTTTAGTGTCGGTCAGATTTTGGTTTCGGTCATATTTGATGTCGGTCTGACCGACACCAATTGTACAGACCGACACCAAATGTCCAACACCAAAAGTGACCGACACTATATATCCGTGTTTAGAAAGAAATATTGGATAGACCATCACCTATTCCCTCTTATGTAGTAGTGATCGTTTGAAAATTCTGAAAATATGTAAAACGACTTAGAAAAACATGGTTCCAAATATAATGTTCTTAAAATAAATATAATATACTCTTGTTAGTGAGAATAAATGTTTACTTGATAAAATTGCTTCCTTGAAAGAAAATGAGCATGATGTTTGTGATGAAATAAATATCTCTTATGATAAACCTGCTCTTGATTGTGATGAGAAAAATGTCATACTTGATAAAGTTAGATTTCTTGAGCAAAATTGTTATGAAAAAATAGATTAATTAAGTTGCTCAAAGAAAATGAATTAAAATTTTTGCAAGAACTTGATCAACCTAAAGAATCTATTGAAAAGTTAACTATAGGTACACAAAAATCGGACAAAATAATTTAAGTAGGTAAGTCTTATGGTGATAAAAGAGGTCGAGGATACATTGATGAATTATATACTCCCTTAACCTCTAAATTTACTTTTGTTAAAACATCACCGATAGTATCTAAGCTTAATATGCCTAAACTAGTGTCCAAGCATGATAAATCTAGCTTTGTGCCAATATGTCATTTTTGTGGTGTTGAAGGTTAAGACCTAAGTGTTTTAAATTAAAATATGCTTATACTACTTCAAGAAGAAATTTTTTTCAAAAAGCAAAGTTTCACAATGCTTCAAGAATGAATTTTTCTAAGAAAAATATAGTGCATAAATTTATTTTAAAAGATAATTCATTGCATATTATTGCTTGTTCTTCTTGTGGCAAGTATGGACATAATTCTTATTCTTGTTACTTGTCTAAATCAAATGTTGAAAATATGAATGAAAAAATAAAATAGATTCCAAAGTTTGTATATGCTAACCTTTTAGGACCCAAACAAGTATGGGTACCAAATGATCAAAGTTGAACATTTTTGTTTGTAGGTTTGTTTGAAAGCCTCCAAGAAAAATAAATGGTATTTGGATAGTGGTTGCTCGAGACACATGACGGGAGATCAATCCAAATTTGTCAATCTTACAAAAAAGGATGGAGGTTTAGTAACTTTTGGTGATAACAAGAAAGGTAAAATAATTGGTAAATGTAGTATTGGTAATGTTTCTTCTACTTTGATTGAAAATGTGCTTTAAATTGACGGTTTGAAGCATGACGTACTTAGTATTAGTCAATTATGGGATAGAGGATTTAAAGTTGTGTTTGATAAAAAGAATTGCAATAATTGAAAATGCTAGTGATAGAAAAGTTGTATTTGTTGGTAATAGAGATGAAAATGTCTACACTATTAATTTGAATGATTTTCCTATTAGTGATAAATGTCTTTCGGCTTTTGCATAATGATTCTTGGTTATGGCATAGAAGACTAGGACATGCTAGTATGCATTTAATTTCAAAAAATTCAAAAAATTTATTGGTTAGGGGTCTTTCCAAAGATAAATTTGAAAAAGTTAAAATTTGTGATGCTTGTCAAATGGATAAGCAAACTAAGTCATCTTTCAAATCTACAAATGTGATATCTATTTCTAGACCTCTTCAACTATTACACATGGATTTATTTGGCCCTTCTAGAATTGCTAGTTTTGGAGGAAATTATTATGCTTTTGTTATTGTTGATGATTTTTCATGATATACTTGAGTTTTGATGATGAAACATAAAGATAATGCTTTAAAAAGTTTTATTAATTTTGCAAAAAGAGTTCAAAATGAAAAAAGATTTCTTATTTCTAAAATTAGGGAGAATTTGACAACATTGAATTTGAAAACTTTTGTGAAGAAAATGGGTTTTCTCATAATTTTTCCACTCCAAGAACTCAACAAAATGGTGTAGTTGAAATGAAAAATCTCACTTTAAAAGAATATGCTAGATCTATGTTGCATGAATATAATTTGTCAAAATATTTTTGGCTGAAGCCGTTAATACCACTTGTTATGCTTTAAATAGAGTTTAAATTAGGCATTCTTTAGATAAAACTACTTATGAGCTTTGACGTAACAAAATCTTAAATATTGGGTATTTCAAAGTTTTTTGTTGCAAATGTTTTATTTTGAACAATAAAGAAAAATTTGGAAAATTTGATTCTAAGATGGATGTTGGTGTTTTTCTTGGTTATTCCTCTACTAGTAAAGCATATAGAATTTTCAATAAGAGAACTTTAACTATTGAGGAATCCATGCATGCATGTTGTGTTTGATGAATCTTGCAAAAGTGTTTCTAATGAGTCTATGTGTGGTGATGATTTAGAAGAAAATTTTGGAGATTTACTTGTTAGTGAAAAAGGCAAGAAGATTGTCTCATGTAAAGAAGAAACAAGCCTTAATGAAAAGAAGGAAGAAGGTTATTCATCAATGCCTAAAGAATGGAGGTATGCTTCATCTCATCCCGAGGACTTGATTCTTGGTGATTCCGAACAAGGTGTGAAAACTTGTTCTTCTTTTAATTTATTTAATAATTTTGCTTTTGTTTCTCAAATCGAACCAAAAAGTTTTAAAGATGCCGAAAATGATGAATTTTGGATTTTAGCTATGCAAGAAGAATTAAATCAATTTGAAAGGAATAAAGTTTTGGAATTAGTCCCAAGGCCTTCGAATGTTTCTATAGTTGGAACTAAATGAGTCTTTAGAAATAAAATGGATGAAAATAGAAATATAATTAGGAATAAAGATCATAAGACACCCTCTAAGTTAGTGAATGGAGGCCTTCGAATGTTTTTAAAATATTTTTTTAATAAACTCTATTCACTCCCTCTATGGTTGTCATGCCGATCCAACATTAAGATCATAAGATGTGCGCGGTAAATAACTTCATGAGTTTGTTATCATAAGTCCCTTAACTAGTTTAGTTGTCAATGTGAGTCATGACATGTGCACATTATTTCACAACATGCTTACTTCCATGTAATACAACATTAATAACTTTCATATCTAGGCCATAAATGAGATTAACTTAATGGTCATATAATGTCTTGAAGTAAAAATTGTTTATGTTTTTCATCTTTACATAAATGTATACACATTGGAAAATAATAAATTGAAAGAAGATTAAAATATTAAAAGCCCAATAAATAGTATATGTAAGGGAAAAGTTAAATGACATAAAACATTCATGAGCTATTTGCAAGACCCATACTTTCAGTAGGTCCCTGAAAAGTCTTTTGAGGTAGCATTTTCGTATATATGTCAGCCATTTGTAAGTCTGTATGTATCGACTCTACAACAATTTTCTTTAGTTTAACATCTTGCTTCAATTATAGGTATTTTAGGTCCATGTGTTTTGAACCCTTTGTTATTCTATCATGTTCGAGAAAAAGGTTGCAGCTTCATTGTGCAGTAGATAGTTAATGACTTAGAAATAAAATTTAAAGCCTCAAACTATGAGATAAAATTACACAGCCATGTTCCTTAAATTAAAGCATCATAACATGTTACATATTCAGCCATCATGGTGGATCCAAACAACAGATCTCAGATTTTTGGCTTTTTCATGATATTGCACCTCCATATAAGAGATACACATAGCCAAGAGTGCAAATCCTAGTGTCAGGACGTCCGGCAAGGTCTGAGTGAGAATAACAAGTCACATGTAGGTAACTTTATTTTCTATAGATAAGCATATAATTCCTTGTTACTTTTAGGTATCTCAATACTTTTTTTGCAGCTTTCCAATGAGTGATTTCTGGGTTATTTTGAAATCTACCTAACATACCAACTGCATGATTGATATTAGGCCTTGTACAGACCTGTGAATACATCAAACTCCACACAAGAGATGCATAAGGAAATTTTTGCCATTTCTTCTCGTTCCATAGAAGTCTTTGGATACTTCTCAAGATCAAGTTTGTCTCTTTTATGTAGTGGGACAAGACGAAAGGAACAATTCATCCTGCTAAATCTCTCAAGAATTTTTATCAATATATGTTTTTTTGACAATCATATGAGTCACTGTGTTCTATCCTGGAATATTTCTATTCCTATCATATAGGAAGTCTCACTCAAATATTTCATTTCAAAGTTTGTTAAAAGATAATCCTTAGTTTCTCGTAGTAGACAAAAGTCACTACTGACTAATAATATGTTATCATCATACAAAACCAAAATTATGAACTTCCTCCCACTGAACTTGAGATAAATACAAGGGTCAACTAAGTTTTTTGTGAAATCGAAAGTAGTAATGATTTCATGAAACTTAGCATACCATTGTCTAGAAGCTTGTTTTAGTCCGTAGATTTATTTCTTAAGTTTGCAGACCATGTCTTTCTGTCCTTTAATCATGAAGCCTTTAGGTTGATACCTATAGACTTCTTCTTCTAAGTCTCAATTTAAAAAGGCAGTTTTCACATCCATTTGATGTAACTCGTGGTCATAATGAGCTACTAATGCTAGGATAATTCTAAGAGAATCTTTCCTGAAAACAGGAGAAAAAGTTTCATTATAGTCAATGCATTCTTTCTGATTAAAACCTTTGAAAACAAAAAACAAGTGTAGCTTTGTATCGTTCAATGTTACCATTCAGTCGCGTTTGGTTTGAAAACTCGCTTACAACCGACTACTTTTTGACCTGGAGGCAATTGAACGACTTCTCATACTTGATTATAACTCATAGATTTCAATTCTTCTTTCATGGGCTCAACCCATTTAGTGAAATTAACTTTATTAATGGCTTGTGAATAAGAAATTGGGTCATTAGTTCCTGCAGATTCTATTATGTAAAGTAAGTATTCATCAGGAATAGTAGATCATCTTCATTGTTCTAAGATCTTTTTAAGGTTGATTCTTGTGGTGCTTCAATATCATTTTGATTCGTGTTAATCTCATAAGGAAGTTGTTGATCATTTATTGTGTTTTTGTCATTGTGAACATGTTCAAAAATGGAATCATTCACAATATCTTTCAAAAAAGAGGATAAAAGGATGGGTACCCTTATTTCATGAATGACCACATCTTATTTTTTTGTACTCCTAGTGATTTCACCATTCTCATAAAATATGGCATTATCGCTTTCGACAATCCTTGTACTATGGTTAGGATAGTAAAACATATATCATTTGAATTTCTCTAGGTAACATATAAAGTAACCACTAACTGTTTTGAAATCTTTTTTTTTTTTCATTTGGATTATAAAGTCTAGCTTCTGCTTGACGACCCCAAATTTGAAGATGTCTTAAACTGGGTTTCATCCTTTTCAAAGTTTAAAAGGGGTGTTTGGAACGGCATTACTTGGAACCTTATTTAAACAGTTGTTCGTAATGCATCTATCCCTAAGGATATAGATAAATTTGCATGACTCATCATGGATATAACCATTTCCATGTATGATTTCACCTTTCCGCTACACCATTCTGCCATGAAGATCTATAAATTTTTTACTGGGCAACAATTCTAAATTTTTGGAGAAGTCAAGCAAAAGGTTCAGGATGTTGTCCTGTGTCATCATACCTTCCATAGAACTCACTACCTCTATTTGACCTAATAGTTTTCGATTTTTCTCTCTAGTTGCCTTTCGACTGAGTAACGAATACTTTCACAGCATTCACATACTGTGATTTTTCATTCAATAGATTACGATAACAATAACGTGAATAATCATCGATAAAAGTGATGAAATATTTCTCTCCTCCAAAAGTTGAAACATCAAAAAGTCCATAAATGTCTGTATGTATTATCTCAAGAAGTTAGGTACTTCTTGCGGGTATCTTCTTTGTGTGTTTTGTCATTTTTCCTTGAATAAAATCAACATAAGTTGCAGTACTAGTAAAGTCTAGGTCTGGGGGGAGAACATCTTTTTTACTAGATATATGACCTAGTCTTTTATGCCACAAGCAGTAAGAGTCTTTTTTAAATGACTTACCTTTTGTTTCTTTATTATGCAAGATGAGATGAATTTATGTATCTTGATGTTTTAAATAAAATGAAATTTTAATTTCCTAATTCAAATGAATATCTAAATTTATCAAGTACGCTAAGAGAAATCAAATTACGGGAAATAGACGGTACATAAAGAGTTTGACATAAGTCAAACTGGTAACCGCTATCTAAAATTAGATGAAAAAGTTCAAATAGCTTCAACTGGGGTGTTGTCTTTATTTCGCATAAAAATGAAATTCTCACTAGGGTTTATAGTTTTAATCGGAATGAATCCCTGCATAGAATTCGAAACATGAACGTTAGCACCTGTGTCAATCCATCAAGTCGAATATGGTATATTAGGAAGATTTGATTCGAAATGACATACGAAACTCATGGGGTTACCTTTCTTTTCGAATCATGCTTTACGTTTAGCGCAATCTACCAGGTAATATCCAGATTTCTTACAGAATTTGTAAGTGTCATCTTTCTTTTTCTTCTTGGATGATTGAAAAGGTTCATGAAATTTGAGTGGTCCTCTTTTATGGATTGAAGTATTCATTTTCCCAATTTGTTTTTCCAACTCTTGGAGTGAAATGAACAACTTTAATATTTTGCGGGTCTAGCCTAGATTTCTCTTGTACAAGTTTGTTAATTAATTCATTTAGACTCAACTTTTCTGTAATAGTGTCATAATGAATTTTGAATGGTTCTACTAACAAGTAAGCTAGTCAAGATGAATTGGACTAGAAATGCATCATCCATAATCAATCATAAATTCTTAAGTTTCGCAACAATGTTGATCATTTCAATGACATGAGCACTCATTGAGCGAGAATCATCAAACGTCATGGTTACAAGATCTGCCATAAGTTTCCCAGCAAGGAATTTATCTACAGTCTCCCAAATACTCTTTTGCATACTCAATTTTGGGTACGGAAGTCTTTATGTTGGTATCTATTACCATTCGTAGAACATTATGCTTAGTATATTAGATCGTTCCTAGTCACTATGAAATTAGTTTTCTTCAGGAGTACTTTTGTTAGTGATTAGACTTGGCTTCTCTTTGAGGAGAGTCATGTCCAATTCAAGTAGCCCCAAAGAAAACTCAACTTGCTCTTTCCATTATGAGTAATCGGTTCCATTGAGTTTTATAATAGAAGTAGCCATTGAATTAATAGTTGATGGTATGTTAGTTGCAAATTGAGATTCAAGAATTCAGCCTAAAAAAATACAATATTTTGGTATATAAACATGATAACTATAAGCTCTCATGTGGGTAGTCGCCTAAAATTATATACATAATACCATTTTTAGATTGTTATATCTTAATAAACTCATCAATTGAACAATATGTTTTACTTAAATATTCTAATTTATTCGTCTATCGACGAATATTAATTCATGCACTTAAACAATATATATATTGCTCACATGAGATTTATGTTTATTAGAAAACCATACTAATAATAATCTTCTTTATTTTTAAAAAAGAAAATAATCACTACAACCAGAGAGGGAATAGGTGATGGGTAATCCAAATTAAATTTGAAAACATGGATATAAGATGTCGGTCCTTTTGGTGTCGGGCATAAGGCATTGGTCACTTTTGGTGTCAGTCAATTGGTGTTGGGCAGACCGACACCAAAAGCTCGACTAAAAAAATTGTGTACCCTACGACGAGGGTTGGAAAATGAGCCAACAATAGCTCCTGAAACTCATTCCATGACGATATCGTTCCCTAATCTTCTACGTATTGATGCCATTCTAGGGCTTCGCCCTCTAGACACATCACTGCGGCATTCAATTTTTCGGATTTCGTCGATCAATTCACCATAAAATATCGTTGCACCCGGTGCAACCATCCCATTGGATCTTCATCCACGACTCCCTTGAAAATTGGGACTTCAAATTTTCGGAGGCACATATCAAACAAAGGTATGTCACTGTTCGTCAAGGCTTAGGGACCCCCTATCTGTCCAAATCCGGATTACCCAAACTACCTGAAATGCATCTGGTCAGTCCTCACTGAACTAGTTGAGTCGGTTCCCCCGAACCCAGCTGTTCTAGTCGCACGAGCCGCGCTAACCCCTTCAACCACACTTGTAGGACAAGTTGCGCCAACCCAAATGTGCGATACCGTCGCTCACCCGTGCCCTTTCCCCTATCCTCCGCCACATTGTCTCGCTCACGCCGATGCACCACCAGTGTGCCCTTCGCCACACCTCTTGCCTATCTATACCAATCACATCCACCTGAATCGTGGACTATTGCTGCACCAAAATCGCCCAAAGATTCTTCCTTAACCCTTCTATTTCCATTTTCATCTCCGTCTGATTCGCGTTTTGTTTCTCCTCCAATCGCGTCTGCTTTTCTGCAATTTGGGCCTCCATCGCTTCTCGATTTTCTTCGATCACCTCATATCGATCCTCCAACTACTTCATCTGACCCTCTACTTTACCCGTATGGTATCGTAACGGCTTTGGTGCCAAAAATTGATAGGAGTTATCAATTTTATTATCAAACAACTCCAGGAACAAAGATCTTGTTTTCTCCTCCAATAATTCACATTTACGGAAAGTTCAAAGAATGCCATGACCCCTACTCCAACTGACTCTTAACTTCCCCCATGTGCCACTCACATGACCCCCACCCATGTGTCTAACACATGTTCACTTCTTCTAATAAATCATGTGTTTATCACATGATTATTTAATTTCTATACTTTACATCACTTGTTATTCTATCACATGACTAACACATGCTTATTTAGCCCTTATTCTATACCTTAAGGGTTGAGATTTTATCAGCTTCCCACCAAGCACATGACTAACACATGCTTATCACATGACTAGATCCGATGTATTATTCAATGTGAGTATGCATTTATGAATAATGTGTGAATCACCTAGGGTAAATGCATGTAGACAATTAATGAGATTAACTAGGTGAATTTTTTTGTAATGAAACGTTTTTACCGCGTTTTTTATATGCTCTTACCCTATATTCCATCAACGATCTAGCCATCATTTTAGTAAGCATTACATAATGTAACTAATGCTTTTTTGTCATCTCATTGACTAAAATTGAGCATTATTGAAATTGATAAAATTTTTATTTTAAAACATAGAGACTCATGGGAAATTAGACCCCAAACCTAAATATTAATTTTGGTTTTAATTGATCTTTATCAAATTTTGTACTAAAAAAAAAAAGAAAAAGAGAAATTATTGGTATTAATTTTATTTGATCAAAATATATATATATATATATATATATATATATATATAGCCCAAGACCAATTTTTTTTTTTTTTTACAATATGATTTATTTTTTTATCTATGACTCTCATGATAAACCGATAAACAGATAGTAAGTAGTATATATCTAATCCTTATATTTGGAATCTAATTTATATTTTACTTACATGTTCGAAAATTGAATAATTTTAATTATGATATTTTCAATAATGTTCAACTTTAGTCATTGTAATCACAAAACTGTTAGATATATTAAGAAACTATAACTAAGTTTAAATTTCAATATATTGATAAATTGTATAGTACTTTTGAAGTGATTTTTTTTTTTTTTTTTAAATAAGTATGAAGATAAATTTAGAACAAAATATATGAGACTAAAATGTCAGGGATAAAAATGTTTACTTTTAAAACATACGAACCAAACTAAAAGTGGACTTCAAATTTAGGGACCAAAAGTAAAGGTTATTGAAATGTCAAGAATAAAATTGTTCATTTTGAAATGTAGGGACCAAAAAAAGTAATTTTCCCTGCAAACTAACGTTGAAAAATAATTTCAATGCTAAAATTGAAGAATTTCGGTGCTATTCAACTTTTTATGTTGAATTTGTATTAAAACTTTCTATCAAAATTTTCAAATAATATACTTTACATTAAAACCGATGTCAAATTTAGTAAAAAGAAAACAAGCAATCCTTTCTAGTTTGAAACATTATTGTTTTTGGAAAAATTATTTTTTTAGTGTTTAGGGTTTAAGGTTTAGTTTCAGTTTGTTCTCTATGCTTTAAAATTGAACACGTTTATCTTTGATATCTCAATAGTGCTCACTTTTTGTTTCTAATTAGTTTAGAGTGTAATTTAAGTTTTGTCCCTATGTTTCAAAATTGAATACACGACATTTCAACAACACTCAGTTTTGGTTCTTGTGTGTTTTTAATTTAAGTTTATTAAAAAGTTAACTCATGTAAAAAGTATAATAATTAATTTATCAATATATTGGAATTTAAATTAAGTCAAATGAATATTACATAATATATCTAACGATTTTGCTATCTCAATGATTAAAGTTGGACATTATATAAATATCATGGCTAAAATTATTAAATTCTGGAACGTATAGGCAAAATATAAATTAAAACTCAAACTTTAAATATTTAAAATATATTCATTTTTCCTAGATACATTATATTTTCGAAATTAAAATAATAACCGTAAATAAAATTGATCGTCATTTACCCTATTTACTATCCGTTTATCATGAAAATTATAACTAAAAAGGAAATTATATTATAAAAAAGAAATCATATTATAAAAGAAAATAACTTTTTAGTTGGTTTTGAGTTTTTTTTTTTTATCTAATAAAATAAATAAATATTTTTTTTATCTTTTCTCTTTCCTCTTTTAGTACAAAATTTGATAAAATATATTTTCAGTCCGTTTGTGGTGTAATTTTTCTTTAGTCTTTATATTTTAAAATTGAAAATTTTATTATTGAATTTCAGTAATGCTCAATTTTAGTCATTTAGATGACATACATCATGATGGCTATACTAATTTTAAACACTAAAATATACTGATGAAATATTTTATTTTAATTTCGACTAAATTTAATTTTTAGAAGAAAATACATATCAAAGTAAACTAAAACACACACAATATTAAAAGTCAGCATTGTTAAAATGTCAGAAGTAAAAGTGTTGATTTTAAAACATAGAGACGAAAAGTGAGCATTATTGAAATGTCAAGGATACAACTGGTCATTTTTTAAATATAGGGACTAAACGGAAACTTGATTCCCAACTTTGAGACGAAAAGGTAATTTTCCATCGTTTTATTTTTAAAATTAAAAAAAGGTATGAAAACTTAAAAAGTGAAAAGAAGGTAAAAAAAAGTAATAAATAAATAAATATATAGCCTTTCTTACATAATTTTGTGCAGAGAACTATTAACTATAGTAAAATTTCACTTCGTGAATTTAAGATATAGATGTCGGTCATTGAACGCCATGTATAGTAAAAGATGGCAGGCATGTTCACGCCATCCAAACGAGAGACATCTTTTGTTAGATGATAGTCAGTGCCAACCATTTATTGTGTCAACCATTTATTGTGTCAACCATCTATTGTGTCAGCCATCTATTGTGTTTGTCATATATTATGTCAACCATCTATTATGTCAGCCATTTATTGTATCTGCCATCTATTGTGATCGCCGTCTATTATTCAAATACAATTTTTTTTAAATGATTTTTCCCCGTCATGTGGCCCGATGAATTTTTTTTCAATGATAACATTTATTTTGTACTTGACTTGTATTGTGCCCGACATCTAAAACTAATTTATTTTAGAAAAAAAAGGTTTGTTAGATTTTCCTTTATGGAAAATCCTTCAAACTTCAAACTCTCAATTCTCTTACATTAAAAACCACATTTTCCAACCTCCAAATTTTGTTTTTCATCCTCCAAACCTTAACTCTTTAACCTCTTTACACTAATTCATGTGAACCTTAAACTTTAATTATAACTCTAAATATGCATCATCTTCTTTCATCCCTTAATTTGTACTCTAACGCTTCTTCACTCAAAATTTTGACAGCATAACAACACAAAATTATGATTTCCAAAACTTGTTAATATGGACAGAACAATTCTAATATATCTCTGAAGCTAAATCACATCAACAATAAACACAATAGGACTCCGTCCTGTCAGAATCTACTCTAGACGTACATTATCTTATCTTTTTACACAATCATATCAACTAAGCAGTTAACTAAAATTATACACGAATAACTACTACTTTATGATCAGCAAATGGCTACCTATGTAGCTTGCCCACCCCAATCTTTCAATGTGAATATATTCTTGCACGTAGTTATATAGAGTGTTGAACTACATATAATGAGATAGAAACATAAAGTTAATATGAAATCGAGTTAACAATATATACATGACATTGAAATATATATAAACGTACCAGTTTCTTGATATGTGTATTAGTGTTGGTCATAATCTCTCATATGTACAATTGAACTTAGAATCCACACTCTAGTGATCCTAATTGGCAAGGGTACTACAAGTATAATTTTCATATTAATTAGTCCAACAAATTTTCACTTATGAAACAAATGTTAAACCAAAAATACGATTCGACTTTATCTTCACACATTTCCATATTAATGTAGTGCGCGTGAGCGAGTGTTTTATTTTTCGCATTCAATATGCACTAAAGTATACAAGTTTCCATATTAGGATAATAAAACAATATTCATTGAATATTATATTATAGCTCTTCATATAAAATCTTACGTATTTATAAGTTTTTGGAAACCTTTATCTATCTCCTATGATTTAGAGAATTTAGGACATACATTGTATTCTTCGACGGGAGTATGACTACTAACATCAGTGTCGCCCGCGATAATTAAACAAACTTTTTATCAACCATTTGTGTAAATTAAAAAGAAACAATATTTTTACAAAAAACAACTTAACAAATCATAAAGATTAATTCCAATAACTCTGTGAAACTTTTATCGCTTCATCCAAATTTTTTCTTCAAATTATAAAGCTTAACCAATGTCGATATCTTGGTAAAATGTTTACAATTTAAGTACAATAGTTTCTTAGCATCTTCTTGTGATTCTTCGAATATTTGAAATTTATTGGTAAAATTATCTTGTGCATCCTCAAATATCCCTACAGGGTCATCAACATCGTCGTCTTCATCTTCAACTTCATTCGAAATATTTTTAATGTTTCTCTTACTCGAAACTATTCCCCATGTCAAATCCACGTGCTATAATTTTCATCGATATCATTAAAAAATAAATGATCTCTTACTATATTAACATTTTGAAACTTGACATTCACACATTTCAAGCATGGACAACAAATGATATTCTTCCTTTTCGAATGTTGTAATGCATTCTCTATAAAAAGTTCAACTCCTAAACTGTATTGGCTGACATTCGATTCTTAAACATCCATGACTTATCCATAACCAACTTAATTAGAAACTACTTACAAATTCATCGCAGTGGAATATTATGAATCAAAATGGTGCAAAAGAGTACTTGAAGCAACAACCAAAATCCATTTTAGCCACCAAAATTTGAAAACAAAAAATTAAATGATCTGATATGGTATTAGAGTTCAAAAAATCCAAAGAGTTCACACTAAAACATATTAAACTATTTCCCAAAAAACTATTCCCAAACAGCACTAATTAAGGCTATTAAATCACCAAGCATCTATTCTCATACAAAACTATTAGTACCTAATCATGCATTCTCAATAATTTCTACTAATAATCTTACCTAAGGCTTCAAAAACTAATTTCCACTAAACTTGTCAACAAATTTCATAGACAAATTATTACAAACTAAAAAAATTGAAATAAGTTAACTTAATTACAATACCTTATCAACTTGAGCTTTCTTGAAGAGAAGGTTGAAAATGGAATTGAGCAAAGTGTACTCCAAGCATGAAGATCGAACAAGAAAATAGTCGAGGCTAGAAATTAAGAGCAAAATGGTCGAATGAGTGGTGCTCTCGGAGACCTCAAAGCTCGGGGGTGAATGGTGGAGAGAAATGGTTGTGTTTAAAGTGAAGTGGGCGATGAACGATGAAGAAATGAGAGGTGAACGATGAAGAAATGAGTGGTGAACGATGAAAATTGAAGCTCGGTGCAAGCGTTTACGGTAAAGAACGGAGATGAAAGGTGAAGAAATGAGAAAGAGATCAGTTTCAGATGAAGTCGGGCAGAGAAAATAAGGTGTAGACGCGAAAAAAAGGTGAAAAAAATGAGGAAGAGATGGGTTTCGGATGAAGTTGGGCGAAAAAATAAAGGATAGGCGCGAAAAAGAGAAAAAAAAATGGAGGTCATTATATAGCCTGCCATCATTTTTAAAAAAAAAATTTAAAAAAATCACATGGCGGCCTGCCCGCCATTAGATGACATTAAAATTTTATTTATAATAAATGGCGGGCTGTCACATCTATTTTCCTACTACCATAAAATATTAGGGTACGTTTGGGGAGGGGTTAAGTTAACCCGAATTAACTTAACCTCCAAAATCTTCTAAAATCACCTTTGGCACAAGGATATCGGGAACTCTAGTTGGCATCAGTCGGATTAAAAGTACCTAAAAAATTATCTTTAAAAATATTTTTTTATTTTAAGTTTTTGTACCAATATTTTTAAAAATTATGAGAGTTACAATAATAGTTTGTTTGGATGTCATTATTTGTGGAAGATTTGTAGAAAGATTTTGTAATTAAGAATAATGTGATGTTTACTAGGAATTAATTTAATTTTCATTTTTATGTGGAGGAATTAAAATAGCTTTTAATGATTTATTTCATTTTTTTTTTATAGATAAGTCTTGTTGTTTTTTTTTTGTTTTTTTTTTTTGAAGTTTTCTCAAAGCAAATTTATTTTTTAAGAGATGGTAAAATATGTTGTTTTTAAGTGTAAATAATGATCATTTCAACCAAAAATATTAAAAGCGTGTGTGAGACGAGTATTAATTTAATATCAATGAACTTAAGGTTTTTTTTTTTTTTTTCAATTCACATCTACATTTTTATTTATAAATTTGTTGAGATATTTTAGTTAATTTACAAAATTAAATAGTTAAATTCTCAATTACATTATATTGCATGTCATTTTTATATCTAACCTTATGGACATGTGTGACTTAGAAGTTCTAAATATAATTTACAATTTTAAATATAATTCATAATTAGAAAAGAAAAAAAATCAATTAAACTTCAAAATTCTATAAGTTTCCGTCTAAAACTTACATTTTTGAATAAGCTCCACCAATTTAAACAAACAAATCAACAAAATTATGGACATTTTATATTATTAGCATAAAAACTCATGAGCGGTAAAGATGATCGATTTTTTTTGTTAGTAAAATATGATTTTATTTCATGAATCTTGTTTCTTAAATCGTTTTTTTTTTAATATTTAATTTGGGTGCTTATATTAGAATGAATTTTATTTTATGGTTAAATAATGGCCTATGAATTCAATAATTACAAATTTGAGTATCCATTTACTAATATTTTGAAAATCAATTATTCTCTTTAGTAAGGTCATTATGAAATAAAAATTAATTCATCAAATTCATTGTATTTTAATTTCATACAAAATAAAAATTAACCCAGGTTAAATCTACATAATAAACACCCTATTTAACATAATCCATGCCACTAACTTAATCCCTGTCACAAACAACAGTCAGCTTAATTAAACTCTGCTTAACTTAACCTCTGTCACAAACACAGCTAAACTTAAAACTCAGATTAATTTAACACCCCTCCTAACTTAACTCCTCCCAACTTAACCCCTCTTAAATAACTCCTTGCCCCAAACACGCCCTTAGTGTTTATGAAAATCTATTTGTCTAACTTGTCGTCTATACCCAAAATTATAGTAGTGTTTTATGAAAAATTATCTTTTTAGTCTTTCAGTTTTGAGTGAAGTTTCAGCTTAGTTCTTACGTTTAAAAAATGAACAATTTTTATTCTTGTTATTTCAATAATGCTCATTTTATGCACATGAATTTAGAGTTTAGTTTCAGTTTTGTCCATATATTTTAAAATTAAACACTTTTACCCGCATTTTAATAATGTTCATTTTTACTTTCAATGTATTTTCTAAATTTATCTTTATATTTATTACAATTTTTTTAAAAATTAAATAAAAGCGAAAAGTAGAATAATCAATTTATAAATATATTAAAAATTAAATTTAATAGAGTGAACATCATAGTATATATCTAACGATTTTTGTAATCTCAATATAACTAAAGTTGACTGTACTTAAAAAAAAAGAAAAATTAACATTAATGAAATATCATTTTATACCCGAAATTTAAAAATTATATATATAGACATACATACGTGCTAAAATTATACTATTTTTGAAATCAAAATAATAAAAGAAAATAAATTAATGCTCATTTAATCTACTTAATTTCAGTTTATGTTGAGGACCATAATTAAAAAAAAAAAAAAAGTAATATTGCAAAAAAAAAAAAGTTTGTGGTAGACCAATCCATATATGTTTGATCAAATAAAATTTATAAAATAATTTTTCAAAAAAAATAGGTATCAAAGTAAATTAAAAAACACACAAAGACTAAAAGTGAATATTAAAATGTCGTTAGACGTAAAAGTGTTTATTTTTTAAACATATGAACTAAATTGAAACTAGACTCCAAACTCAAAATCAAAAAGTAAGTATTATTAAAATATCAAAAATAAAAATGTTCAATATTGAAAGGACAAACTAAAACTAAACTCTAAGCACGGACACTGAAAAGGTAATTATCACTAAAATTTGTAAAATTGATCCTAAAAAAGCAACCACAAGACAATAAAAAAAAAAAAAAAAAAAGTAAAGCGTTTAGTTTTTTGATAAGAAAAAAGGCGATTTTATTGAGAAGTTGTAGGAGGTTGGAAGGGGAGAATTGGTCAGCTCCTAAAAATAACAAAGGAAACCAACAAATTCCACACAAAAATTGAGGTATAAAATGAACACCCCAATCTCCATCAATCTCAGCAACACAAATAGCAAAGAAGGAGCCGAAGAAGAAGAACCAAAATAAAAAACAATGGAGAAATCGGCAATGGTGCTCGTTTCAGCGCTTTGCATGATGTCGCTGCTAAACATGGCATGCTGCAAGAAGGACAAGTTCTACGTGGAAGGGAAAGTGTACTGCGACACATGCCGGATACAATTCTTCACAAAGGCCAGCAAATTCCTGGAAGGTAAAACCCCTAGCCCTAACCCTAACCCTAACCCTAACCCTAACTTCAACAATCAACCAAAATCCCTAAAAACTTATCGAATTATGAAATGAGTGCAGGTGCGACAGTGAAGTTGGAATGCAGAGAGATAGAAGGAGGAACAGTGACCTTAAGCGAGGAGGCGGTGACGGATAAGACGGGGAGTTACAGCATCGAAGCGGACGGAGATCACGAGGAGGAGGTGTGCGAGGTGGCTCTAGTGAAGAGCAAGGATTCCGACTGCAATGAGATATGGAAGCAAGGTTTCGGCCACAAATCCAGAGTCACCATCACCGGAAACAGTGGAATCTCCGATCCCGTGCGCCTTGCCAATCCATTGGCCTTCATGAAGAAGGAGAAGCTTCCTGAGTGCAAGGAGGTTCTTAGAGAGCTTGGATTCGACGAATATGGCAACATGGTCTAAATTTTAATTAATTACACATCAGTCCCTTTTGTTTGCTATTCTTTTTGTCTTGTTTCTTTATTATTCAACAGCATTAATTCCCATTTTAATTAGTTATTGAAACTTTCTCTAAGCTATTCTCTCTCAATATACTATTATTAGTATTGTGTAATGTAATATTGGTTAATTTTGAGATGAATGTGATGATAATTAATCATGCAAATGGTTAGTTACCACATTTTCACACACACCAAATCGGATTCACGATTGTGCTCCTCCTCCTCTTGTTTCATAGCATCTCTCAACCCTTTATCTGTACAATGATTCTCGTGTATGTTTTTCTTGTCAACAAGCAAGTCATGTTTAATTTTACCTTCGAGCTTTCACATCCCATTGTTCAGTTCAACAAAAACAACATAATCTTCTAATCCATTGGTGTTGAAAATTGTAGAGCATGCGCAACAAAAATCAATTAGTTTTTGTTTTTTGATTAACAAAATAATAGACATGCAATTCTATTGCTGAAAGTTGTTCTTTACAAAATCAAAAGTATTGAATGCGCCTCTCATCAAACAAATAACATATTTTATTTATTAATTAATATTTAACTATTGAATAATTAAATAAGTATTAATAAATCTCATATACTAATAAAATTCTCAATAAATATTTCTAAACGTATTAATTAAAAATTAATTCTCTATATCTATCAGCATACTAATAATTAAAAAATTTATTTAATAATATGTTTATTTCATTAATGGTTTGATATGATCTTTCTTACACTATAGAAAAAAGTATGTCATAATTAGTCATCCTATATGATCCTTCTGCTGGAAATGGAAATAAGGTTTTGTGATTAGCACGATTGCTATAATTTCAATTAATTAGATTAATCACATTAACCTAGATGTAAATCTCTAAGCGTTGTATACATTAACTCACTTGACGCTTCTAATCAATTTTGACAGGCAATAAGTAAAATATAATTAAATTTATTGTGTTTATATTTCCTCTTCTTGAATTGAATATTGGACTTAATTATGAAAAATATGCTTGACTTAGAGATTTTTCTTTTATAAAGACTTGGTGATAAATTGTTAACATTTGCCTAAAACGCGTTTCTTAATTTATGTTTATGATTAAAAAATAAAATGAAAACGAACAAATGAAATAAAATAGCTACTGCCGTGCGTTCATTTGAAACAAAATGAAAGGAAAAAGTGACATGGGCTCAATTTTGAGCCCAACTAATTAGGGCATTTTTTTAAGTTGTTTACCTATATATATACTTAATTAGGCAAATACCTACTTTTTCATAAATAATTCATGAATTTTCTATTCTTTTATGTTGAAGAGAAATTGGCAAGAGTAGTTGTTTGAAATAAATTTTTAGTTTTTTTTTTTATTATTTGCAAACTCATACTAATTTATGCTTTAAAATATCAAGAAATAGTGATGGGACACAGAAAACGTAAGTGTACGCTATCAATTCTATCTTCTATCAAGTAATAAATATATGTATATAATTCATCTCTTCAAGAATAGATTCTTTTAGTAAAATCATATTCCATATTGGGTAAGGGTAAACAATTAGCATAAATGTGTGGTTGGTTAAATTAGAATGTAGATGCAGAATGTAGGCACGCATTGTCTACAGTCAAACAACATCAAGAACAATACTCGTTAAATTGAAACATGCATGATAAACAAAAAGGAGCACTAAATAACACTCAATACATCAATAGTAAGAATACACATATCATTAACTAAGACAATTTTGTGGTAAGAAGCATAGTTTATGTTGCACATCAATATCTTCTCACAAAGTACATTCTCTCTTAATGTTATCCGCATTAAGGATGTGGTACGCATTCATTAGTTGAACAGTTATGGGGTGCCTCTTTAAGCCTATATAAAACCCTAATATTGACCTAATAATTAACAACAGTAAGGATCTTAATTCACCACTTTCTCCCGAAACGAAGTGAAAAGCAAACAAAAAGTGGATGATTGGTTTGATCCTTGTTAATTAACTTACTTTGTACTTACTTACCTTAACTAATTAACCGAGTTCCTTATTATTTATAAAATTTGCAATCACTTAACAAAATATGCATGTAGCGTTAATAATGGGGTAGATATTGGTTCAATTTCTTTTAAACAAAACACTATCTTCACACAAGACTACATCATAACTACAACAAAAAGTAAAACCATAAATTAAAACAGTATTAATAAATATCAAAACAGTAAGTAAAAGAACTTGCAATAAAATAAATAGTTCAAAAAATAAATGTTACAATGCTTAAATAAAGGTTGGATGAAATTTAAAGGAAAAAAAAAAAAAAAAAAAAAAAAAAATTGAAGGAGAAGTCCCTTGCTTATATGTCACATCGGCAGCTTTGCAGCTGAACTTCTTGTCAGGATAGTTATATGCATTCACAATGTTCTCAGCTGTGGGAACAACTCTCTCCTATCTTCTAGAATTCAATAAAAACAATTGACTTTTCACACTGATTTCAAAATTCGACATCTTAATTATTTTTTGGTTGGGTAGGGGAAGGACCCTTGATTTTCTCCCATTTCCACCTTTTTAGGAATCTAGTTTGGAACACCTTGATTTGGTGTAATAAGTCTTTGCTTGAGCCAGCAGCAACTAATCCTTCATCCTTTAAATCTTTCCAAGTTTTTTTATTTTATTTTTTGCATATTTAATTATGATCTGAGCTGAATGCGGCCAGCATTAGGAATGCACTACCTTTGTCTATGCCTTCAGCATCTGAACTTCTGCACTGCACCAATATGGGAATCCGGCCAGAATCGGCTAAACCTTCATTTCTTGGGCTAATCATGAATGCTCACACCATTGATGATTTCTAAGCAATAAAACGCTAGAAACATTAAAAAACATACCTTAAAAGTACATTTTCAACATATTTCATATTTATCAAACCTAAATTGACAGTATAATGTATTTAGCCTATTTTTCACATAAAATCATGCAATTCTTATAGTTTTATCTTTAATAAATAAATAAAGAGCATGAAATCACATAGAAATGAAGCTAAATACACTACAAGAAAATTGCTTAAAGGCGACGATGGCAAAGGCAACAGAGCTAAATTCTGTCACCGTTAATTTGCAACGGCGACTACAAAAAATAAGCGTCGCCTTTGTGTCCATCAAATGCGACAGAACAAGTTTCTGTTGCTTTAGCTTAGGGAAAATGCGATATAGTAGCCCACTCCGTCGCTTTTGATGTAATTCAATTTTTTTTGAATTGAGCAAAGGCGACGGCGGAAGTTTTTTCGTCGCCGTCCAATTATTTCCCCCCAAAACAAATGTTTGGCGGAAAAATGATTGGGATTCGGTGACGTCTCCACTTATCCGTCGCCGAAGGCCTAACGTTATTATTTTTTAACCAGCAACGGCGACGGAGCTTAATTCCGTTGCCTTTGCTCCCAATTACAGAATGCACACTTCGCGATTTCTTCTCCATTTTCACCGTTTATTCTTCCATTTTCTTCCAAAACCTCTAAAAACACTCCTCTTCGCCACCTCTTTCACCGGAATTCGTCACCACTCTTTCAAAAGGTAAGATTACATGTTTATCTAGTTTAAGTTTTGTAGATTCGTTTGAAATTACATGGTATGTGTTTAGTAAGTTTAGATTCTGAATGAAATTAGTTTCATTACTTAGGGGCTGTTTAACACAGGGATCAACTTAACCCGGGTTAAGTTGATAACTCTAAACCTTGTTTGGCACACAGTTTTGAAAAAATCTAAACTCAGACTAAGTTAACACGGATTTGAACACTAAACACTGTTTAAATCCGTGTTCGGTTCATTTTCTTCATCGGTTTCTGCAATTTCTTCCAATTGAATCGAACACTCATTTTCATCTTTTGTAATTCTTTTTAACCATCGTCTTCACCATGGCCATGGCTCTAAAACCCATCTGTAATGTTCTGCCATCAAGTCGAAGAAACAAACGACGGGGTTCCTTAGTTTTTTCATCTTCACATGGATTTTTTTTTCTTGATTGTTAATTTTTTTTTTTTTTCTGCTTCTTACTTTGTAGTCTCCCACAAATGAAAAAATAATTTGAAAAATTGGGTAGATCTAAAAATAGGGCATCTGAAAAGTGGAAGAATATCTAAAAAGACAAAGATGAAAAAATTGGAAGCATCGCCATCAATTGGAATTTGAGGAATTTGACAAATTGGTAAAATTGTTGAGTGTGAGATGATAGGATCAAAGAAAAGTAGAACCTGAGGGGAATTGAGGTTCAATATAAATAGATTGAAGTGACGAAGATGATGAGTGTGGTGCTCTGTTTTCCTTTGATTTTGAAACAAGATTTCTTCTTTAATTCTCTACTAATTTGAAATTGAAGGGATGAAGAAGAAAATCACGTCACCATTTTAAGATTGTGATGAAGAGATGAAAATGAAGGGATGAATAAGAAAGAAGCCCTGCCACATTTGTGCTAATTAAATGACACGTTAGTTAATCATAGAAGATTTTTTCTTTTATTCTGGAGTTTGTGGCATGGATGAAGTATTTTTTATTATGTTTTTTCTAAATTCATTTTCTTTTAAATATTTCATAAAGTAGTTAATATACTATAAATTCTAATTTTGAAGATCAAATTTATTTTTTTTAGACTAAATGCATTCATTCATTCAATTGAAGAAATACTCATTGAGCTACAATGTCTTTGGAAGATCAAATTTATAACCACACATCAATAAAAAATTTTATGATAAATAATAGGATGAGTTCATTTAATTAGGAATAGATAAATTGAAATTTTAAAATAAAATATTTTTTTATAATCATCTAATTTAAAACAAATCTAGAACTTTCTTACATTATTTTAAACGATAAAATATGGTTGAAATCTTTAAAATCAATCTATAATTTTCTTACAAAATTGAAAATTGAAATACTATATTTCAAATTTGAATGGAAAGTTGGTTCATCTAATTTTTTACCCATTAATTTCATTTTAAAAAAATAATAATTTTTTTTTATCAGGTTAACTTAACATTCATAACAAACAGAGTTTAACTTAACTCTACTTAACTTAACTCTGTTTAACTTAATACCTGCCACAAACAACATTCAGCTTAACTAAACTCTGCTTAACTTAATCTCTACCACAAACGTAGCTTAACTTAACACTCCTCCTAACATAACTCCTATTAACTTAACCCCTCCCAAATAAATCCTTGTCCCAAACACGCCTTTAGAAATTAGGTTTTTAGTTTAGATTTTTTAATTAGGTTTAGTTTTTAGGTTTTTTTTTTTAATTGGTTTTTAGGATTAGATTTTCGTTTATAGTTTTTAGAATTATGGTTAACATTTTATTTTAGTTTAGTTGTTTGAATTATGTTTTGGTTTATAATTTATTAAATTTAGTTTTTGTTTAGGAATTGGTTTTGTGCATTAGATTTTCGTTTATAGTTTATAGAATTAGGCTTTAGGTTTTGTTTTAGTTTAGTTGTTAGAATTATGTTTTAAGTTTTTTTTTTTAGTTTAGTTGTTAGAATTAGGTTTTTGTTTATTGTTTTTTGAATTAAGTATTAGCTATTAGGTTTTGTTTAAAGTTTAGTTTCTTGAATTACGTTTTGGTTTTTAGAATTATCATTTTTAGAATTAGCTTTAATTATGTTTTAAGTTTGAATTTAGTTTAAAGTTTAGAGATTAATTAGGAATTAGTTATTTTCTATTTCCTAATTCCTAATTAATTAAAATTAGACTTTAGGTTATGTTTTAAGTTTCAATTAGTTTGCAGGTTATCAATATGCCTAACACATCGAGACATATTAGTGACTCGATTCTCGACGAGACCGAAGGTAGTACGAACGTTGATTTCGTACCTGCGACCGCCGCTACGGAAGTTGGTACTCAGGCTGGAGGTAAGATCGAATTGTTTTAAAGTTTTATATATGACGTTAAAAGATTGTGATCTCACAATTCATTTTCTGGATGTAGGTAGTAGTAGTAGTACTACCCGATATCGAGGCCCGTGAAAGGGTGAAAACTTAAACAAACGGGTCGCTAAGGAGGGGCGTTTGAAAGTACAATTTAGTGAAGAGAACAAGAAGGTTGTTGGAAAGAACGACAGTGCATTAAGCAACCAAGTTGGAGTACTGGTTAGACAGTCTTTTCCCGTAAGAGCGGCTGATTGGTCGCAAATCACTCATGCGGAAAAGAAGTTCGTTAAACAAAACCTCCTGGTAATGAATCCTTACATTTACATTTAAGTATTCAATGCACTTACTAATACTAATTTCATCTTTTTACACTCCTTGACAGACTCACTTCGATCTTGATTCGGATAATAAGCTCATAAGTGATGTAATCGAGGATTTGATAAAATCCTGGTTGAAGGATCATCGATACACCTTATACACACATTACTGGTACGTTATATACTTAATTCACCATACACTATTTTAAATAGTATGTGATCTTTTTAGTAAATGAAGTTAACTTTTTTTTCCTTTTCTTTTAGTAAACAATCAGTAGAAGAGCGAATGAATATACCCCACTATAGTGTCAGCGACATCCACGACTGGCACTACTTGTGCAATAAGTGGGCGTCTCGTCAATGGGAAGCCAAGCACGAACGGGAAGTTAAAGCAAGAGCCGCTCTACCATACAACCATCAAGCTGGACCTATATCCTTTGTATCTATTATCGAAGAGGTACGAACCTATTGTTTCCTTCTTAATATGTGTTCCTAATTGATTTCTTCAATATTAACTTCATAACATATATCATTTTCTAATTTAGAGAGTCGCTGCTGGACATGATCTCATTGGTCTCATCGATGAGTTCAAGGCATTTCGTTACAAGGATGCAAATGGTGAATGAATTAATGACGAGGCGAGGGAGAGATATGTAAGTTATGGACTAAATTATTGAGTTAAAGCAATTTTATTTCGAGGGGCACCACTAACATAAAGATGGATGCATTAAGAGAATCATCAACTGCATCAGGGACCCCATTAACACAGGAACCAATATGCAAAACTGTGTTAGGAAGGCGAGCAGACGGCATAAGAGGCACGACATACCTGCCCCTTGAGAAACGAGGGAGAACATCTTCCTCTTCAGCTAGCAGTGCTTCTCAACGAGATCCTGAAACTGAGAGGATCTTATTAGAGAACATGCAGCTGAAGGAACAAGTCAAGGAGTTGACCGAAAATCAGGTCCTGATAATGGCCAACCAAGAAAGGATAAACGCGACACTAGAAGCAATGCAGAGGATGCTCAGAGGCGCGGGTAGTGCCGGACCATCTCAGTGAAAGGTACATAAACATATGACACTAGAAGCAATACGTTGTTATGCTATCCGATTTTCTTTACAATTGAATTCCATAAGTTATTTCAAACTCTAATTCAAATTCTTTTTTATTGCAGACATACGATGAGTTCGTCGGATCAACACGAGGAATGACTTGTTCGACGTCTAGGGATAGGTCTCCCTCTTTAGATTAGGGTCGTTAGTTATTTATTTTGCTTTGTTATTAACATTTTATTAATATTTTCTTATTATGTAATGAATGACTATTTCATTTTCGTTATTAATGTTTTAGAATTTATTTTTCTAATTTCAATGTCTACATGACTCAAACATTTCCAATTAAAGTCATAAGCAAGAAATATTCAGCAAAAAAAAAAAAAAAAAACAGAGAGCAAAGGCGATAGAATAGTATACTGTCACCGTTTCCCAACAAAATGCGACGAATAAATTGTTTCGTCGGATTTGCCTTAAAGAAATCCTCTGTAGCTGTCGGTAGGCAAAGGCGACGGACAAGTCTCCATCGCTTTTACCCTGAAGAGCAGATCCGACGAAGCAAGGATTTCGTCGCATTTGGCTTCGCCGATGGGGCAAATGCGACAACAAAAGGCGACAGAGCAACTCTGTCGCCGAAAGCAAAAGCGACAGAATTTTACCCCTTCGACGACGAAAGTCTCCGCTGCCGAAGGGGTAATTTCTTGTAGTGATACCTCTCTAAATGAAGAGTTATCAAATAGTTATATTTATTTTGAGTTAATGGTTTTGTTCAGCTATGTTGGTTTGTGTTCATGCATGTTAGTACGAATTCTTGTTAAAATTGTTTTAGAGAGTCAAGTCCTTACATTATTACACTAAATGCACCCGAATCTCAATTTAACTACTCAGGTAAACCTTTTCAATATCGCTAGTTATGTTGATTATAACAAGTTTTCGATAAAACATGGATGTTTTCTGACGAAAAATTTTAAGGAAAAAGAGCCGAGATTGTTTCAGGAGGCCATGAAACATCCAAGTTGACGACAAGCCATGCAAATTGAGATTGATACTCTTAAACAAAATGGTATATGGACTCTAGAAAACTCGCCTCATGACAAGCAGGCTATTGGTAGTGTGGTTGGATGTATAAAATCAAGCATTCGTGAAATTGAACGTCTTAAAGGATGGTTGCTTGTTCATGGCAATCAATAAGTTATCAAAGTTAATTATAGTAAAATTTTTGCACCTCTGGAAAAAATAAGAACATTTGTCTTTTTCTTGTTGTTGTTGTTGCAAATTTGAAATGAGAATTGCATAACATAGATGTTCATTATATTCTTCTACATGAGGATTGTTTTTTAAATTTTAACGATTAACGTTAGACTAAACTTGCTTGGATATTTAGAGATAGACTAGCATCAAACTGTAATTCGAGTCTCCCTACCCTCAATATTGTAACCTAAAAAAAACCCGCTTAGATATTATATTTTTATTGGAGAATAAAGGATAAGAATAAAACATATTAATGAAGTAAATGACATAAATAGTACTATATTATAGTTTTTTTACCATATATTCAAATGATAGTTATATACGCATAATTATCAAGCATGTAAAAATATTGATCTTATTCTCAAAACTAGGGTCAAATATGTAATTTTGAAAATGTATCACATTTTAAATTGAAGTTGTGGAACTTAAAATAATATAAGCTATAATTGTTGAAAAAGATATGTATAAATAAAAGAATATAATAAAAAACATACTATTTAAGTTATATGAACAAGTATATATGTTATATAAGTTAAAATTAATGTAAAAATTATATGAAGATTTTGTAAGAGCATGTTTACAATATTAGGTAGATTTAAGTCATCTCAAGTACCCTTCATACAAAACAAAATCGTAATATTATATGTATTGTAAAAAATATTCATACAAAATAAATATGGTCATATTTTCAAATAAGTAATTAATTTTAAACATATGAGATTCAAATTATGTTGATAAGCTCAAACCAAACCGTTTGTGTGTCCTCTATATTTTGTTGAGAACATGAGTTGATTTGTCATGAGATGAAAATAAATTATACAATATAGGAAACTCGCAACTCAATTTTTGTCTTCATGTAGTCAAAACACCTTATATAATAAGTAATTCTTTTTTAAATAAATAGGTTTTATTTCAATTTGAAAGTCAGAAACTAAATTTTAATTTTCTTAATTTACAAGTTAATTTACAACTCTTTTTTATTGGAGTCTAAAAAGGGATTGGATAGCTTGATCTTAATTCTTTTGGTTTATCATATATTAATTTCAACTATAAGAAATGCACGTTTCACCTTTCTGAAAAGGCATATTCACCATTTCAAAATAATGTTTTTTTTTTTTTTTTTTTTTTTTTTTTCTTGAAGTAACTGAAAATAAAGTTAGGATGCAAAGACTTTAAATTTATGGATTTGATTTATAAACATATATTATGGGAATGAATTATAAACCACTCAAACACAACTTGATTCATTTAAAATCTATCTCGATCTCAACAACCATTTTGATATTGAAACCAAACAAATAAAATAAATAATAGAAGATGTAACTGTAAATCAAATAATATATATTTATATTTTTTTTAAATTAAAAAAAAACATCTAAATATCATATCTAGTCTACCCATTCAACTTGTATTGTATCAAATATTTAAAACTAAGAATAGGCAAAATCATTATTATTTTCTCACTACGATCTTTTTTTTATTGTTTTCTATTTTTCAAAACTAGGTTCATAGAAAAAATTGATTGAATATTAAAATAAAAATCAACATAATAAAAATGTGTGGCATCAAATGTGCCACGCAATGAGTAGGATTTGCCTACCCATTACCAATATTTCTCAAGATATAACTATTAAACAATAAATAATAAATATATATATATATATCTCTCAATTAGTTTATTTTTTAAAATTTTGAATTTTTTTTCTTCTAAATCATCTAAATATCATATCTAATCCACCCATTGGATTTGTATTGTATCAATTATTTTAAGAAAACAAAATATTTAAAACTAAGAGGCAAATCATTTTTATTTTCTCACTTCATTTTTTTTATTATTGTTTTCTACCTTTAGGTTCATAGAAAAAACCGACTCACGTTTAGACCTATATATTGTTAAAAAAAAAACGCTTTGGAAATATATTAAATTAAACGAATCCAAAGATATTAAAGAGAGTCGAAGATTGTGGTTAACTGATTTAATTTTAAATTAGTTGATAAATATAAATTTGGATATTATAATAAATTTAGGGATTACTGTTTCATAAGATTGACAATGAATCTTATATATAACTAAACTGACTCTTTGGTGACGAAGCGTGCTTGAATTACACTTATACCTTCGAAATAACAGCTGAACCAATTGTGAGAATCCTTCTTCTCCAAATCCCCTCATTCATCAGTAATTTGTGGTAATGATGGTGGAGGCGGGTGGGCGGCGGATTGAGTTGAAGCGATATGTTACGGTGTTTACAGTGTTCTGGGTCGCGGCGGTGGCTACGCTTTTGGTGTGGCAGGGGAGCGTTGGCGATGCCTTGTTTTCTCTCCGGCGAGTGTCGCCCAGTGCGCTGCCCATGCTGAGGCCTTTGGCTTTCAATCTGACGGATTTCGGAGGTGTTGGCGATGGGGAGACTTTGAATACGGCGGCCTTTGAGTCTGCCATTTTGGCTATTTCCAAGCTGAGGACCAAAGGCGGAGGTCAGCTTAACGTGCCTCCTGGCCGTTGGCTTACTGCTCCCTTTAACCTCACCAGTCATATGACTTTGTTTCTGGAGGAAGGTGCTGTTATTTTGGGGATTCAGGATGAAACATATTGGCCGGTCATGCCTCCTTTGCCTTCGTACGGGCATGGAAGGGAGCACATTGGAGCTCGATACGGGAGTTTGATTCATGCTCAAAATCTGAGAGATGTTGTCATAACAGGTCTCCAATGTTATTTAGTATTAATTTGTGTGTGTATCCCTAATGTTATTTTCTAATTCTGATTGCGATTACAGGATACAATGGTAGTATAAGCGGGCAGGGTGAAACATGGTGGAAGAAATATCGCCAAAAACAGCTTAACCACACAAGGGGTCCCCTAGTTCAGATCATGTGGTCAACTGATATTGTAATCACCAACATTACTTTACGTGACTCTCCTTTCTGGACACTACATCCATACCATTGTAAGAATGTTACCATCCGGAATCTTACAATCTTGGCTCCCATACATGATGCACCAAATACAGATGGAATTGATCCTGGTAAACCTTTACTGCTTTCTTTATATTGCTATCCAATCCAACGCTTGACCTAATTAACCTAGGTTAATCTCTTCCTCTATCTCTCTTCCATTACTTGCATCGGTCTTAAACATCATTCTGCTTTCCACAGAGTATAACTTTGTATGTTGAACATGAAGCTGAAACTTAAGTGTTCTGAACTAGGTTGCTACTGACTTATTCATCTCATTTTCAAGATTTGATTGTCAAGGAAATCTATAAGAAATTAGTCAAACACATCACTTTTTATTTAGTTCTTCAAGACCTTCTCAACCAGGCCAGTTCATGATGGTTAGGTGGTGCTTGCTTAATGATGTGAATGCTTATTGAGTTTAACTTTGACTAGTCCAGCCGAGTTTAACTTGTTCTTATTTGTAGCTGTATGTTAGTTGGGGAATCATAAGAAAATGCTTCAGTGTTGTTAAATTGGTTTTAAACAGGCCTTATATAAATAAATCGTCTGTTATAAGGTCAATCTTAAGTGAACCAAAGCATAGTATAATGCGTCTAGCTATCTGCTCTCCACTAAAATGCTTTAGATCTCCCTACTCTCCCAAAAACTCTTAATAGTCAACTATACATTTTAAGTACATTCAACTTTATCAAATGTCATCTGATAATGGCCAACTCCGTTCTTTATGTTTCCATAAACAGATTCTTGTGAAGATATGCTAATTGAGGATTGTTACATAAGTGTGGGAGACGATGGCATTGCAATTAAGAGTGGTTGGGATCACTATGGCATTGCTTATGCCCAACCCTCCACAAATATTCGAATCCGAAACGTTGTTCTTCAATCTATGGTTAGGTAATATCTTGCTCGTATTTGTTGGAAAACTACATACTAACTACATTCATGTCTTATGAAAAATTGCTGACTCACCATTTTGGTTGAACTTCAGCGCTGGTATATCAATTGGTAGTGAGATGTCGGGTGGCGTATCGGGCATCACAATAGAGAATGTCGTGGTGTGGAACTCTAGGCGAGGTCTTAGAATCAAGACTGCTCCAGGCAGAGGAGGATACGTGCGAGACATTACTTATCGAAATGTGACCCTCGATGGTGTACGTGTTGGGATTGTCGTAAAGACAGACTACAACGAACACCCAGACGAAGGATATGATCCAAAGGCATTTCCAGTACTGAAAGACATAAGCTTCACGGGCATCCACGGGCAGGGAGTTCGAGTGCCCGTCCGAATGCATGGTAGCGAAGACATTCCGGTGAGAAACGTAACGTTCAGGGATATATCATTGGGAATAACATACAAAAAGAAACATATATTCCAATGTGCATTTGTACAAGGACGTGTGATAGGAACTATTTTCCCCGCTCCTTGCGACAACCTCGACCTTTACGACGAGCAAGAACAACTAATTAAACACTCAGCGGACCAAAATGCAACGGATATCGACTACGACTTTTGAGTAGCAGCCAGCTTATTCGATTAACTTTCTTTTTTTTCTTTTTTCTTTTTTTTCCACCAGTAAAACACTCTACATTATCTATTTCATGACTGAATTACATTTTTTGTTTGCTTCAGTTGTACATAAAGAAACCATTTTACAAGAAGACAAAGGTTTGAATTTTTTAGTTGTTTCTCTGTCTCTTTTGTGTATGATCTTTTTCATTTGAATGGCTTTTGCCCATGGCTCTTCTGCTCTTCAACTGTGCAGGTAGCAGAGTTTAGTGGTGGTGGGGCTGTGGAACTATGGTGAATGACAAAGTGGGATGGATATTATAAGGCAATTTTATGTATTTAATTTAATTTATATCATTACAATAGCATAAATCATGACGACTTATAAAAGTAGAAAAACTATTAATAATACATGCCGTGTGGAAATCGAGTAAATGGATGTGTCCATTAAAATATCTTATCATGACATCTCGTTCTTTTTTCTTTTAACATATCACAATATATTGACATTGGTCGGATTTATAACCTTTTATTTAATAAAAGCTTAACTTATGACATAAGTTTTTGGATTAAAAATATCATTTTGTTTCTAGATTTTAAATTATGTTTTAAGTTTTTTTTTTAAGTCTTTGGATTTTAGTTCTTAAAAGTTAAAAAAAAAATTAATTAAATTTAGTTATTATTGAAATTTTTTTTGTTGATTTTTCTACAACTTTCTATATAAATTTTAGAAATAACTCATATAATATTTTTTTTATAGCGATAAAATTATTAACATTATTAAATGAATTTCAATCAATAAAGACTAATTTTAAACAATTTAGAAAATTTAAAATAAATAATTGAACAAGTTTAATGACTAAAATGAATAATTGTATGAACCTAAAAGTCTAAGGATATATATATATATATACACACACAACATTTGAAATTACCATCAATGTGATTGACTAGGAAATGTGCCAAGGTCATTGGAGATAAGATAGGAGAACTTATTGATGTCAATATAGATGGATATTTTTATTAAAGTGGGAACCATGGGCGAGGATCGATGGTGCGGGGTTGGTTTGGTGTTGAGAGCCAGATTTCATCGACGAGAAAACCTCTGTTTAGAATTCATTCATAGTTGATCAACAGTTTACATAATTACACAGATTAGACTACCACATCCAATCTAAACCTCAGTAAACACGAATATTAGACCAATATAACGTGCACATTGGAAAGTCAATTTTAAGGCTACGAGCGTTTTCGTAATTTTTCAAGCAGTTTTGGCATTGTATAAAGAGACTAAATGCACTTTCGGACACACCCATGACCTAATCATCAATCTTCACAGCTTTCCTCTCCTTTGTCTTGTAGCCTCTGAACCCGAGGGTGCCTTTGCAGATTTTCTAACCGCTAATCATTGTGTTGGTGCTTTTTTTATTTTGAGACAATAGCCGCCACAGATTATCGTGCCCAGTGTCAGAGTCATGCAATGTGCTCTGACGACCCACGTCCTAACAAGCCGTGATGTGACCGAGGAGGACGGTAAATCATCCATCACACCAAGTAGAGTGTTGGTTAGTGTCAGCTGGATGCATCAGAATGCTAGTCACGATGGTGTCAAGGTGTCAGTGTCACTTAGTGGGGGCAAGATGGGGCCCCGAGCCATCCCGACGATTTCAAGGCTCGAGATTGAGTTTTTACGAAAGGCTCTGGAGTTAAGTCTGTATGAAGCTAAGATGTAAGCTCGCCAAGTTTGATGTCAATCAGACATCGGACGAACGCTCCACGCTAGTGTTGATTCCTCGTCAAAAAGACATTCAAGGGTGAAAGACTGAAAATGGTTCAGAATGTACTATAGGGGAGGCATGGTGTTAGCTCTCCACCACCCCTGGGCTCTGTGGCCTAAGCGAGCTACCATGTGGCACATGCGTGTGTCATGGTGTGGACGAGCGCTTGCAAGACGAGTGTCTTGGGCGTCTTCTTCGGGAATAAAAATCCGGGGACAGTGTCGGACAGCACGGGTGTGCCAATATTGCGCCTTTGCCTTTAAGATAGAGGCTCGCCACGATATTTGAGGGGCGACCCGCCATCTCATGTTGGAATCTTGTTGGCTGAATGGATGCGTGTGTGGTTAAGCATAAACCAAGATTATTTCCGCTGCGTATTCAATGGAAGCTTAGTTAAGGCCTGGTGAACCTCGCTTAACGACCCGACGTGTCACAAAGTATGGACAATCCGAGTTTGGGGCTTGAGTTCCCCTCTAAGGTTGGCCATGACGTACGGGCGATCATGGCGCCGCACGAGTCGAAGAGTGCGACCGTGACATTTGATATCAGAGCCTACGTTTGTGCATGCGGTTAGTCGAGACAGAAGGACCCGACAGTTGAAATGAAGACAATTGTGTGTCTACGTGAAGCTGGGAGAAGACGGCTCTTGGAACTTGCGAATGTCTTGAGCAAACATGTCGTAAGGGAGGCGTACCTGTCTAACAGTGATCAAGTCTGTTTGCCAAAGGCTTGGTGGGACAGACAGTTTGAAAGAATCATTATCATCAGAGGGATAATGCTAATGGTTGCAAGCAGAGTCGGAAGTCAGTACGACATGCGCCGGTCAAGTGCCAAGTTGCGCACATTGAAAGTCCATGTGGGTGGACAACATGGCTGAGGCCAAGTAAATTGTGAGGGCAAGTGTCCCTTTGGTCATTCCATATGCCAAATGAATGACCTCTGACAAGTTGTCAAGAACCAGCGTCTGCTCATGAAGGAGTCATCATGCTGGATCGTATGAAAAGCTCGAAGCGAGCTTCTAAAAGACCAAGTGTAAGGACCCGACCCAACACAAAGTTTAACCCGGGGCCTTAACCTCTTATGCATGAATAACATTTATTAAAATCATGGAGACATGCTAAATATCTTTTGTATTTAATGAAATAATTTAATAAAACGTAAGCAAAGTCTAGGGGTACCCGGAAAACGATAAAATAACATTAAAACTTAACGCTAAACATGTCTCAAACCCATTTCATGCTTTAAAATCATAATTCAATATTAATCTTTAAAGAACTTAAGAAAACAACTCATCTTGCCCATGGTCACATCAGCTTCAGCTCAGCCATCCCGGTCCACCTGTAAATACCTGAAAAGAATCCACAATGAAAAACTCAGTAAGGGATCCCAGCACAGGATATAGCAAGAACACGTAAATAATCAGAGAAACACTAAGTAACGTGATTAGGTAAATGTCCTAAGCCATAGCTCCAACTCGATCCTTAGCTCAACCTCGAATCTCATTGCCTTATCGTAAAACTCTATCTCAGCTCTTTATCTTAACGCTGGGTAACCTATACTAGTGTGCGAGCACCTCGGCGAACCAAAACAACCTGATTGCCGCCAGACTTCGAACACTCGCACGAAGGGTAGATCTAGGACCCTCCGCTATAGGATATCTCACGACTCACACTCCTAGCACGGCACCTGGGAAAAGTCAAGCGAACTCTGGGTAGGTATGGCTAATCGGGTTGCCCTCCGATCCCTGACACTACCGTGAAGTAGGAATATCTTCCCCAATGCCCTGCACCTGAACTAAACCCCTAAACCTTGTCCCCATTGGAACCATTAACTCGATTATACTCAATAGTCCCTTCGAATCCCCTAAACCAGAACACATTACTTGATTGATATGCTCGGCCCCCGTTGGGACAGCCAACCCGTAACTAACACATTGAACTCTAAACCAACACGAAACAGAAAATAACATCCAAAACAGGAACCCGAATCTTAACTAACATGACAACCAAAGTATCAGGAAACCGACCATAGGCAATAACACGCAGTCTTAGAAACAACATACTAAACATAGAAACAATACAACATTCACAACCTACTCGAAAAACATGCCAGAACGAACTAAGTGCAACAAATAAGGCATCTTAAAACATCATAAACACACATTCATAGTAAAATACATTAAACAGTTCTAAAATAATCAAATACGTGCTCAAGATTACCCACATCGACCCTATACTGGAGAAACAGTCCCTTACCTTGCCGAAAACTGCTCGGAACGACCCTTGGAACTCGAAGGAAGAATCCCTTAAAGAATCTCCACCTAAAAAGGGTCGTACAGGACAAACGGGAGAGAATTACGCTCTAAAAACCCCAAAAACGGACTCGGGACACGGGATTTACCTTAGAAACGAAGTCCGGGTTTTTTTGGTCACCAGAGACGGTGGCGCCGGCGGCAACGTGTAAACTCCAACGGCGGCACGTGGGCTGGGACTCGCTGGCGCGTGAAGCGCGTGCAAAAGCAGCTGGCACGGTAGAAACTGCTTCAGAAACAGGTTCGGGATCAGTCGCAGGCTCGAACGGACGCGTGTTAGGCTCGACGTGGACGTGGACCAATACGAAGCAGCGAAGAAGTTGTCATCCACTAAGATCGCGACATGCGGCGTGCAGTGGCTGGGGGCAGAACGGCGTACGCTGACTGGCGCAGACGTTGGCGGCTCCTGATTGGTCGACACGATGGCGCGCTGGTTGGCTGAAGCGGGCGGCGGTGGCGCGACCAATTGCGTTGTGACGCGTGGCGGCTTACGGCTGGCGCGTCAGTCAGCGATCGGCGGCTGCACGGAAGACGACGCCGACGGCTCCTTGGGACTCGCGCTCTGACAGCTAATGATTTGACTCTGAAAACCGAGCAATCATGGGGTATTTATAACCCAATGATTAGGGTTTTCAAACTCTTTTTTCCTCTAGTCTATTTTGTCCTTTTCCCTATTTTGTCTTTTAGTGGCAAATTTACAAAATTGCCCTTGTTGACCCAAAACTCCTAATTTGACCCGAATTTCATGAAAAGACCTTTTTGCCCCTTGTTTTCTTAAGTCTAAAATCAATATCCTAAGGGTAATTTCATCATTTAAATTCCCGAATTTCTCGAAACAAAATAATAACTTAATTTTTATTAAATTTCAAAATTACGGGTTGTTACACCAGGAGTGTCTTTCTTCTGTCGCCAAGGTGTGCGACCATTTAAGTTGGCCGAGGAGTAGTGCCAACGTGTTAATCGAGTGCGAGTGTTCTGTTGCCTAGACATGCTATATTTCGAAGAGAAGCTTAGAGATGTGCATTACGGTGCGCTCCCTGAGGGTTAGGCAGATGGATGGAGCCTAGTATTGCAAGTCCTCGCCAACTATTCGCGGAGGCCAAGGAGAGCTCTAGATGGGGTAGTCCGAGGCATAATACTAATCGCGCAACTGGCCATACTTATCTGGTGAGGCCCTGGCCAAGTCCATAAAGGGGCGCGAGAAGGTCCATGATGGGATATCCCATAAGTATTGTGTCGTTCAACACATTCTGCTGAAGCACGAATTGCTAGTAAGTCCGCCAATAGCCAGTCGAAGTTCGGATCGTCAGAGAGGGCGTTGCAGAGTGCAAGCGGGGGTGAATATTGTAACCTGCGTGGTTATGCCCCGTGTTAAAGTCAGCGATGGATTAAGTGGGGGAGGATGTCAGAGTCATGCAATGTGCTCTGACGACTCACATCCTGACAAGCCGTGATGTGACCGAGGAGGATGGTACATCATCCATCACACCAAGTAGAATGTTGATTAGTGTCAGCTGGATGCATTAGAAAGCTAGTCAGGATGGTGTCAAGGTGTCAGTGTCAAGGCTTAGTGTAGGCACGATGGGGCCCCGAGCCATCCCGACGATTTTAAGGCTCGAGATTGAGTTTTGACGAAAGGCTCTGGAGTTAAGTTCGTATGAAGCTAAGATATAAGCTTGCCAAGTTTGATGTCAATCGGACATCGGACGGACGCTCCACACTGGTGTTGATTGCTCGCTAAAAAGACATGCATGGGTGAAAGACTGAAAATGGTTCATAATGTACTATAGGAGAGGCATGGTGTCAGCTCTCCACCACCCCTGGGCCCTGTGGCCTAAGCGAGCTACCCTATGACACATGCGTGTGTCATGGTGTGGGCGAGCGCTTGCAAGATGAGTATCTTGGGCGTCTTCTTCGAGAATAGAAATCTGAGGACAGTGTCGGACAGCACGGGTGTACCGACATTGCGCCCTTGCCTTCGGGATAGAGGCTCACCACGATATCTGAGGGGCGACACGCCATCTCATTTTAGAATCTCATTGGCTAATGGATGCATGTGTGGTTAAGCATAAACCAAGAATATTTTTGCTGCGTATTCGATGGAAGCTTAGACGAGGCCTGGTGAACCTCGCTTAACGACCTGACGTGTCACAAAGTATGAGCGATCCGAGTTTGGGGCTTGAGTTCTCCTCTAAGGCTGGCCATGACGTATGGGTGATCATGACGCCGCACGAGTCGAAGAGTGCGACCATGACACCCAGCTTCGTGTCTCGTGCAGCCGCCAGCGTCAGCAAACTAGAGGAGAACATATTGCATGCCACTGTTCGCCCCCAGCTCATCGCGAAGCCAAACAGTGCGCGCGTTCGCTTGCACACCTAAAAGTGCCTCCGACAACATGTGCAGTCGTCGGATTTGTGTCAGCGTTGTCGCTCACCCTCAGCTCTAGACTAGATCACTACCCTTAAGCGTATCAACGCTTCCCAAATCTGCTTCCAAACCTCGTTGCAGCCACTCACAGTGCACCACGCATCTGATTTCTATAGTGTATGTCTCTTACGCGTGAGATTCACATACCGCCGTCGTCTCTTCCACACACTGCCGCCGCTGGTCACTGTTCCGGCCACGTGCCGCCGCTGGTCGTTGGAAAATGTTTTTGATACTATATTGTGGGTAATTTTGATGCTCCGAGTTCAATTTTGATAGTACTTAGTGCTAATTTTGACTTATTGACCCTATTTTGGCCAATTTTTGTTAAGGAGACCTCCAAGTGTCACAATTCGGGCATTCTTAAGCGTATTTAGTGGAAACTGGCCAAGGGTAAGGGAACCATATTCTTAACTTGGGTTTGTGTGGGTAATTATGTGCATGTCTATGGTAAATTGGGTGCATTAAATGAATTATCTAAACTGTATTCAATGATTGATACTTGTCCTGTTTGTTTGAATGATTATTATGCCTTGTCTTGATGATTTTTTTTTTTTTTTTGATGAACTGTACTAGGAATTCATGTTAGGCCAACATGTTATATTCTGTTGGTTAGACGTTGTACCCATTAGCATCATGATCATATATTTCTATGAAAGCCCACAATCAATAATCTACAGTAAGACCTAGTAAGCAAATCTGGAAATCAACGATGTCTGGGCTACAAACACCTATCTAACGAAGACCCGAGTTGGCCTGGCCCTATTTAGGCTTGCCCCGGCAATATTACTTATGAGATCGGTTAGGCTTAGCCATATTTAGGGTTACCCCGGTACTACCACACATTAAATTCATCCTCTATAATCATGCATTATTTCCACTTGTCATATTCATGAATATATTAATTCCAAGTTAGGGATTCTTACCGAGTTAACAACTCACTCTTTTCCCTGTGGGCCTCCACAAGTACGCATGGTTTTACTAGGATAGCAGATCAGGATGCTGCAAGGATCATGGGCCAGTCTTGTTTGTTCTTACTTTGCATTACTTATTTTTGAACTGTTATTGGAACTTATAAAGACATGTGTTTACTAATACTTACCTTTTTACCGAGTTATTTATGAATTGGGTATCTAGTTTTCATTTTGATTTTATTGAACTATTTTGATGATTTCCTTTATAGAAACATTTACTCAGTTTGTCTCTAGTTTAAAGGTCATTTTTAATAAAGCATCTAGAGTAGAGGCCTAGATGGAGCGCTTGTCAGGGCCAGACTTTTACACAACAGCAATCTTTATCAGCCAGAGAAAGAGTGATTTTTTCCTTTTCGAATCTGTTCTAGACGCCCCGTACTCAGACCCTTCCTAACCTAACTTTTCATTCAATCCTCGTGACAATCTCCATCAAAAAACACATGATAATCAACATGCTAATGGGGAAGACACCCAATGAGACTACATCTTTGCCTCTTGGAAATCTAAATCTCAACTTCGTGAGGCATTCCCTCTCTTTGAATGATAGAGATGTCGTAAACCTCATTCGAGAGAAGAAAAAATCACATCTTCCTGAGGAACTCTGGCTCTCGATCTGAGGAACGTCGCCTTCTGTACTCAGGACAACGACCTCCCACACTGAAGACTCTCGCCTTCCAAAAACTTAGAGAGAATGGAGGGATTATCTCCCTCAAAATTTGTTTATGCTTTGTTTAACGATTCATACACGTAATAGTATGAGATTGATTATTTCTATCCGTCATCATTTAAGAAATGCATCTAATGGGCTTTAAATCATTTTTCAGTTGCATTCTTTGTATAAATTGATTTAGTTGTCTAAATTATTTCGAATACTTTTTTATGGTTTTTTTACTCACTGATTTAAATTAAAAAAATGGTGATGGATGTGCTATTCTCACGAAAAAATTACAAATGTAGTCAAATTTTAAAATATTTGTATTTATAGTCATTAATATTATATTATAAATATTGTTATAAAAAAATAAGGGTTAATACTCATTGATATAATGACTACATTTGCTAATTTTTTTTGAAACTGGCCATATTTAAAATTATTTTCTAGATTTGACTAATTTAGTAAGCTTCTCCTTCAATTATCACATTGGCTCAAAGGGTACATATTGAGTGTGCCACATTTCTAAACTAAAATCCCCATTTGTATTCCTAGAATTAAGAAGTACTTTTTGTATCTAAACTTTTAAAAGTTTTTCTTACCTTCCAAAATTGAAATGTTTAAAAAATACTTTCTAACTTTAAAATTGTTAAAATTATATTTTTCATTAACACAAATTTAGTTAATGTGTGAAAATAAGAACTGATATTGTTGTTATCATTTATTTCTTCTCAAATGGTATAGTTAAATTTGTTCGACATAACCAAAAGCTCCAAAGTACATAATCAAATTGTATAGTTGTTCATATGCTCCAAGAATTTGTTGGGTTTATTCACATTGTGGAGAAAGCCCAACATTTAAGCCCATTAGGGCTTTGGTATTTAAAATGTCAGCACCAAATTAGATTCGCCGGGTCGACAAAAAGAGAGC
>JBBMEG010002304.1:0-39267 GCA_037832605.1 Cyclanthera cordifolia | reverse complement strand
TCTCCTTAATCGACGTCCCCGCGTTTTCTTATGCTTTATGAATTTCTATCCAAGGCACCATGCTTTCCTTAACTTATGGACTATATATAGCCCCAATGTAGGGATTTCATTTTGTCATAAGTTGTGATAATGCTATTAGGCTTCTTGGTCGAGACGTCCGAGACGTACGCCAACATATAGACTAAACCTTTTCATTGGCACCATCTCAATGTATGTGCATCTAGCGAATATTTCGCATTGCATAAGCTATGGAATATATGCCAAATACGATCATCAAATTTGCAAGTTGTGTAATAGAACTCATTCTTGTACTGTGAACGTCTGCTCCATTTTGGAACCATGGGAGTTCATTGATGTTCGTAGTGGGAACAACATAATTCTTGTGCGCTTTTTTTTTTTTTGTATATTCTTGATATTGACTTTTTTTAATAAAATTTTCCATGGCTTGTAGACGTAACCTTCAAAGTGAACAATCCTGTTAAGGATTTAATTTCAAAATTCATCATCACACCTTTACAAATTAAGGTGCCTAATGTTTTTTTATTCTCGAACATTATTTTTGTTGAAGATCATTTCTTTGAATTAAAAAATTGTCACGATTAGATTTTTTTTTTTTTTTGAAGATCAGTTTTTGAATTGAAGCACTGTCCCGACCAGACCTGCTTTTTTTTTTTTCTTACACTCCATCTGTTCTTCCATTTTACCTTTAATGTCAATGAACCATTAAATATATTTATTTACTATATTTTATTATAGGTTGGAATTATATCAATTGTTCTTTATTGAAACTTGGTTGGGGAGAAGATATATTTATGCCAATGTCGAACAGACTTGCCAATTTTCTTTGTTATTATTATTTTTTTTGAAATTTCATGTAACAGAGTCTCATTTGTATATCATTAAAGTATACATATAAAACAAATTAAAAAAATGTATGTATTTTACAATGCAATAACTCCATTGGATGCACATGTTTACATATTTGATATCCAACAAAAATTTCTTTTGCCCACATCTGTTTACTATACTTCCATTTTATTTTGTGAAGCCAACTGCAAATTTTCTATGATCATTTCTTTTTTTGGAAGATCAGATTCTTAAAATTCCATCACAACCAGGTGCCAAATTGTGTTGGACTGGCGATCATTTTTTTTACCCACATTTGTTTACTGTGATTCTATTTTATTTGTGGAACCAACTGAAAACATACAACAATGGACACCTTTGCTCCTAAAGTGACAATATTACTGCTGGATCAAGTCCTACATCGAAGTGTAGAGGGTAACTTGTGAATATGCTGAGATTACCAAATTCCTAAAGTGATGACATTTTTGTTCTAACAGTGACAATATTTTTGCTAGATTAAGTCCTACGCCACAGTGGGGAGGGTAGCTTGTGAATATGTAGAGATTACCAAATATTTCCAGTGACAACATTTGTGCTACAATAATCCTGTTGGATCAAGTTCTACATCGCAGTGTAGATGGTAGCTTCTAAATATGCAGATATTACCAAATTTTTACAATGACGACATTTTTGCTCCAACAATGACAATTATCCTGCTAGATCAAATCCCACACGCAGTGTGGATGGTTGCTTGTGAATATGCAGAGATCACCAAATTTTTCCATTGATAACATTTTGGCTACAATAATCTACTAGATCAAGTCCTACACTACAGTGTGGAGGGTTACTTGTGAACATGCAAAGATCACTAAATTCTTACCGTGATGACATTTTTACTCCAGTAACAATTATCCTGCTAGATCAAGTCCTACAGCGCAGTGTGAACGGTTGTTTGTGAATATGCAGAGATCACCAAATTTTTCCAGTGATAACATTTTTGCTACAATAATCCTACTAGATCAAGTCCTACACTGTAGTGTGGAGGGTTGCTTGTGAACATGCAGAGATCACAAAATTCTTACGGTGATGACATTTTCACTCCAACAATGACAATTATCCAGATCAAGTCATACACCTTAGTGTGGAAGGTTCTTTGTGAATATGCAGAGATCACCAGATTTTTACAGTGATGACATTTTTGCTATAATAATCCTGCTGGATCAAGTTCTACAGTGTAGCGTGGAGGGTAGCTTGTGAATATGCAGAGATCACCAAATTTTTATAGTGATGACATTTTTGCTACAATAATCTTGCTGGATCAAGTCCTACACCGCAATGTGGATGGTAGCTTGTGAACATGTAGAGATGATCACCATACCCATGACTTTTTTTTTTTACCTTGATGGTTTTTTTTCTTGTGATTTTTTTTTTTTTTTTGATTGAGCATCGTTCACTTATTTTATTTTAATACTTCCATTTTTTTCCAGGAGTATCCTCCTATCTTTTTGTTCAAATACGGTATATTTTTTCGGAGCATCCAAATCCGAACAAAAAATGCTTAGTGATCGTGAGAGATCAAGAACAATCAATTAAACATGGAATCATTCTGCCAGTAGAAAGAGGGATATATGGCAACTTTAGAGAATTCCAAACCACCTTTAGAAAGTTCTAATATCTCACATAGATGATCTACAGAGAGACACTTAGACTCAAACCATACATTGAAAGCATGGTTCTTAGATTAATATATTCACAATCAATTACCAAACAAAGATCCTTTGTCAAAGCTCGGTCGTCAAATAATAGAGAATGATAAACTACGTTGGGGAAGCCATGTGCTAAAGATTCATGGAGAATTTGCAAAGACTCCTTTTTATTGGGAACGGGTTGAAGTTGTTGTTTCTAGAAACGAAAAAACTACTTAGAAGAGTTTGAATACTTGATGCTATAATGGCTTCGCTGTACATATATGATTGCAACATTGATATTATTTGAGCCTTCTTTGAGGCATGGTGTCCTGCAACAAACACACTTCACACTTTGTATGAAGAGTTATCCATCACCTTATTGGATATGTGGAGGCTAGGCGGTCTTCCTATCAAAGGAAGATTCTATGATGTAGTTATTCCTAGTTGTAAAGTGTTATTAGCTTCACCTAAACGAGAAGAAAAGGATAGAGGAAGAGAAGATTTTGTTTGTGTGATGAATATAGAAGTTGTTATGCAAGATAAACATATCTAGCAGTCTTTCTTTCTTGCTGGGTGTGCATTTTTGTATTTCCTACCAAACAAAGTTATTTACACCCACGAGTATTTAAAGTTGCATGCCTTATAGCTAAAAGATATTCATTTAGCCTTGTTGTTTTTACTTTAGCGAATATTTACATGGATTTTGACCAGAGTTATGAAACATCACCCTCTTTAGGCTCTGCAAATGCATGTTTTCCATTGCATTACATCTACATTGGCTCGCATATTATTTTGGAACACATTTTCCTATCCATAAACAAGATAAGGGTTCAATGATGGTTAACTTTTCGGGTGAAGGTGGAGCTAAGTATTTCACTGATTTTAAACTCACTAGCACATTAACAAAGGAAACAATGTTTCTTGGTATGCTAGTTTACTAAATAGAAACAAAGGCGAACAGTTGGTTGATGATAAAGATCTATCATTTTGGTACTCATCTTTCTTTATAAGTATTCGCTCCTCATTTTTATCTTCACAATGTGAATCTAATTTAGTCATACAGGCCAATAATCCTTGTCGATTCAGTAGACAATTTTGATTCTATCAAGATATACAAAACGATCTTGCTGAAGAAATTCTTTCAACCAACTTAAAAAATATATTGCGTTCCTAGATGATATGTACTAAAACAAAAATGTTATCACAAGTATATCTTCCTCGTCTTGCAATGAATCTGTACACCCAAGTCACGAAACTCTTTCGTGAATGGTGGCTAGAAAAAAAAAAGAAGCTATCTTCTAGACAACGTACAAAAGTTAGTAGATAGCTATGTTCCTCTTCCTACAAAGCCTAAATTTCCTAAAGCTACTACTCAAGAAGTTGTCGGTAAACAAATTCACATTTTTTATCCTGCAGAGTTTGCCAGTAAAGATGATGATGCTAGTCATAGTAGTCAAAGAGATCACCATTGGAAAAGACAGAAGACATCTAAGCAACCTTCGCATTTTGAAGACTTTTAGCCGATGCTCCAAGTGCCGCAGAATTTTGTTCTTCAAAATTTCCTACCTTGCCTATAACCCTAGTTTGTTTTTTCTATCTCATTAGCCTTTTTCTTAATTTTTCCCTTTTTGTGATTTTTGTTTTTGCAGATACCTCTAAAAGATATCACTATTGAAGAAATTGGACAAAATAGCACTGAATCGGAGACAAGTTTCGATCCTTTCCAATCTATAGTCTCAAGTATGAAGAATCAAAAGGTTGTAGGGGACAATATTGGGGTTTCATCTTCTTTACCAACAACTAAGGACATGATTCAGGAATCGAGGACAAGTTAGGTTTGGTAGAGACATCACGGTTGAAAGAGAAACTGTCAGTGAGAGTGGCTGCTTTACAATTAACAGAGTTGTTATTCCCTAGTAGTGGGATTTCCCATTGTTGTATAGAAAGTGACTTGCTTAACATATATAGAGAAACTGCTCTAGGCGTACGGAACAACACTCATAGGAAGATTGTAAAAAGTCTCATTTGAAAAACTATCTGGTCTTACTAAGTATATGGATAAAATGTTTCATAGTATTTCAGTAGCTTGTGGAACTAACCTACCCTTTCTTCAGAAATTTGTTGGTGAATATTTCCAAAGGGTTGAAGAGTTCAATAAGCTGGAATCATCATATTCTTCTCAACTCACTACTACGTGCAAAAATTTTAAGTTGTAGAAGGCGAAGACTACTTTTAATGAAGTGCTAATGATCAGAATAGCACAATGACAGAAATGAATAGGTTGATTCAGTGACGACAAAGGTCATTATCAGAGGAAGAAAGTTTGAAAGCTCAAATCAAAGCTTTACGATCTAATTGAGAAGAAATCTCAAAATAAATCATTGAAAAAGATGATAATCTAACTCAATTGAAACGTGAAGAAAATGTACAACGAGAAGTTGTAATTGAAATTGACAATACTCCTACCATTTCTGATGCGGATATAAACAACTTAGAGATGTTAAGAGGCATTCTAACTGAAGCTCAACAAGAGTTGAAAGACTTCAAATAGGTCCCTTGATTCAACCGCCACTAACTTTAGCATGTTTATTTCATATGATATAATTGTTTCCTTGTAATGAACTCAAATTTACCATATGCTCATTTTGTTTTAGATTTTCACAATGAATGCAACTATCATATAGCTTAATACATATTGCATGGAACTATATTGCTTCTTGTTTATAGAGTGAACTCAAACTTCATTTAAGTTGTCTATGTAATCTTTAGTTCTAAATGAAATATGAATACTATATTTTTAAGTAATGAACTTCGCATTTGATGCGATGATAACCTTTTTCAGGATAAGAATTTTATCAAGTAAAAGAGACTGAACTTAAAGAGATTTTTTCTTATTTCTTTAAGCTGCGTACGTACCATTTAAATTTGAAAAAGGTACAAGTCATAACGTAGTTCATCATTTTATTTTTCAATTTTTTTTTTTATTTTTTCTTAGAAATTTATTTTTGACATTCACATTGAATGAATTCATGTGGGCTAGGAGTAGCTTATAGTTTATACTCATATACCTAGAAGTATTACATCATTTTAGACAAAATCTCTTTATGAATTTTCCATTGATAGGACCAATTCTTAAGCTATATTTATTCACAATTTTATAAGCACCATTAGTATAAACTTTTTGGATGACATAGGGTCCATCCCATTTAGATGTGAATTTATTTCGTGTATGTCGTGTTGCGATGATGAGTCTTATAACAACAAGTACTAAATTGCCAACTTGAAACAAACGTAGCTTTATATTTTTGTCAAAATCTTTAATCATCCTTGCTGGATAACATTCCAAGGCTTGTTGAGCTTAAAATCTTCTTTCATCCAATGCTTATAACTCTTGAAGGTGTAGTGCTACATTTTCTTCAACTGTTAAACCCTCTTGCACGACCATTCAGAGTGATGAGATTTCTCTTTCTAATGGAAGCACTGCCTCAACTCCATAAACTAGCAAATATGGTGTGACTCCTGTAGGTGTGTGATGTGTAGCTCGATAAGCCCACAGTGCTTCACTAATTCTTTCTTTCATGTCTTTCTTTATCTTGGAGACTATTGTATTCAAAAAATTGCTCAACTTTTGTTAAACGCTTCTGCTAATCTATTTAATGTTGTGTTATACATAGATGATTTGTATTGTTTGAAGCGAAACCTTCTCACAACTTGTCTATCATATTGTTAGAAAACTGTCTGCCATTATCTGTTACAATGTGGTGAAGAATGCCATAACGATATATGATGTGTGTCTGAATGAAATTTGCAACGTTTTCTTTCTTCGCTTCTCTTAGAGGCACTACTTCTGCCCACCTTGAAAAGTAATCAGTTGCAGCCAAAATATAAGAGTGACTTGTAGATGACTTTGGTGTTATAGGACCCACAAGATCGAGTCTCTAAGCTTCAAATGGCCACGTAGCAATGGTTTAATGCAAAGGCTCTGGCGGTTGATGTATGAAGTTTGCATGAAATTTACAAGCTTACATTTCTTTACGAACTCCAACTCATCTCAAACCATAGTAGGCTAGTAGTACCCCATTCTTTTTAACTGGAAGTGAAGTTTTGGACAAGACTGATAAGCTCCCTAAATGAACCATGCGCTTCCTTCAATGCCTTACTTGACTCATCATTTTCCAAGCATCATAGAACAAGCCCCTCATAAGACAATAAAGAGTCTCTTTGTAATAAATGAATCAAGTAGATCTTCTTCGTATATCAGCTTTCGTCGGGCTTTGTGGGAAGTTTTCCATGTTGAAGATAGTCAATGATAGGCTAGTGCCAATCTTCTTCTTCAACTAAACAAACAGATATTAAATATGACTCTTCACAATCATCATTGGTTGTTGGAATGATCCATTTTTGACAAAGTGTAATACTTACGCCTTCACCATCAAGAATTGTTAAAGCAATAGCCAAATTTGCTAAGCCTGCTCTTTTATTTTCTAACCTCACGACATGCTCTAAAATAACGATGTTAAACTTCTCCAGTAACCGTCGTGCAAACATAAAATACGACTTCAAATCTACATGTTTTGTATTATATTGGAGTAGAAACTTGGCTTATTACCAATTTTGAATCACCAAATACTTCTATATACTTTATGCCGATTTGAATGGCATTTGGAGACCGATTATTAGGACTTGATATTATGCAATGTTATTCAAGCATAGTTCTCTAAAGGTGAAACTATAAGGCAACTTATACTTCTCGGGCGATATGAAGACAACACCTGCCCCTGCTCTACTTCTTCGTGTTGTACCATCGAAATACATAGTCCATGGGTTCTTGACTTCGAAAGAACTTCTTCACCAGGGAAGTCCTCACATAAATGCCAATCTGAGGGGATAGGATGATCTGCTAGAAAATCTGCTAATGCTTGTTCTTTTATTGCTTTTTTCGGGATATAAACAATGTCGCATTGTTGAAGTAAAATTGCCCATTTAGCTAAACGCCCCGAGATGATCAATTGAGATAGTATGTATTTGATGGGATCAGCTTTTGCAACTAGACGAACAGTAGGCGCCTGCATGTAATGCCTAAACTTATCTATGTAGAACAAAAGAGCCAAACACATTTTCTCTATCGGAGAATAGTTTAGTTCTGCTTCGGTAAGAGTTTGCCTTAGGTAATATGATGCTCATTCTTTTCCTCCTAAATCTTCTTGTATGATCAATGCCCCAATGATCTTTCTTGTGCTATGATGTATAATGTTAGTGGTTTTCCAGCTATAGGGGCACCTAAGACAAGAGGGTTGAGCAAATATTTCTTTATGCTTTCGAAGGCATTTTGACATACTTCATCCCATTCAAACATTTCTCCTTTTTTCATCAATCTTTGAAATAGGTTACATCTGCTAACTAAGTTAGAAATGAATCTTCGAATGGAAGCCAAATGATCATGAAGACTTCTAAGCTCGTGTAAGTTTCTTGGGCTTGGCGTCTTTTGTATGGTATCGATTTTAGAATGATCTATCTAGATTCCTTGATGTCTTACAACAAATCCCAAAACCTTTTCTGAAGTCACGCCAAACGCACATTTGAGAGGGTTTATCTTTAAATGGTACTTTCTTAACTGGATGAAGACTACCTTTATTTCTTTTAAATGATCATGTCATTTTATGCACTTGACCACAAGATCGTCAACATAACACTCAACACGTTTATGCAAAATATCATAAAAAATCTTTTGCATTGCTCGTTGATAAGTAGCACCAGCATTCTTTAACCCAAATGGCATGACTTTTGTAACAATATATTCCTTTTAAAATTCAGAAGGATGTCATTTCTTCATCTTCAAGAGCCATCCATATTTGGTTATATCCGGACGTTTCATCAATGAAAGATATGATTTCATGTCCTGTAGTTGAATCAACCATAATTTCAGTGATGGGTAACATAAAATATCTTTTGTGCATGCGTTATTCAAATCACGAAAATCAACATAGACGCGAATTTGTCCATTCTACTTTCTTATAGGAACAATATTAGCAATCCATGTAGGGTATTTTACTTCGTGAATGAATCCATCTTCAATTAATTTATTTACTCCTGCTTCAATTTGCGGGATAAGCTCTAGTTGGAATAGTCGTTGATTGATCGAGATCCTGGCTTGATGACGAGTTTATGAACATCAACTTTATGGTCCAATCCAGACATTTCTTTGTATGACCAAGCGAAAATGTCCTTATATGAAGTAAGCAAACTCAGATATTATCTTTCCTCTAGATGTGTAAGCAATGCACTAATCAAAGTTAAGCGTGGATCTTCTACTGTACCAAGGTTTACCTCTTTAAGCTCGTCTACAATCGATTGATTTCCATCCTCTAAAGGGAGAAGTGCTTCATCAACATCCTCTTCACACATCTCAACTTCTGACTCATTTATGATCGTGATATGATAACATGATGACTCATTTTTCTCTCGTTCTAAATCTTCTTTTGATGGATTAGTAATGACAATGTTATGTCGCTTTATTATAAGTGAACCTTCAGTCTCAACTTCAACAAACATTCTCCTTTTCATCCGAGATGAAGCATCACAACGAATGTCTTTATCACTTCTCATTACACTTAAAGACTTGTCTTTGAAAGTTTTACTTGAGCTTTTATCATCGCATGGTTCAAAAGTTGAATTGGGAAACTGACTTTCAAATTACATATGTACCTGGACTTATAACTTTTTTTCTCTTTGTTTGCTTGCTTGATCTCGAAAAGGCAGATGATCGACCTGTATCTGAAATTAGAGAGCTTTCTACCTTCTCTATATGGTTGAAGACATGTCCTTCATTTTTTCGTTACATGTATTCAACGGTTGAAGAACTGAGATGCGTGCAACTGGTGGCTCGATGCATTGGTTGACCTTTTTATCTTGCTTTGTTTCTTTAACCTCTTCAATGGTTATCTGGCTCAGATGACTTGTATCCAAGTCCCTTTCTTGATGTGGTCAAAAAGCATAACCTTTCTTCAAGAGTTCCTTCTGTGTTGAAGAAAGTTCTGTTTGGTCTTTGATGATACTTAAGCCTTAAAACTAAGTGTGAGTTGTGAAATCATATCTAACATTGGCCAAAAGTTTACACGTATTGGGGTCGTACCCTTCTTTCGTTCGTCTCTTTTGTTTCTTTAACTAATTATCTGAAACTGTTCCACTTGCTTTCTTTATCATCTTAGTAAGAGGCGTGATGAAATTTATTTTTAGATTTACAATATCATTTTTCTTCAAACTCGTCGAACATTTAGTAAAAGGTGTTTCACCCTTTCTACGTCGGGATAAGGAAACATAACAGAAGATAGAAGAAGTACAAGCTTTCCCATCGTTTGCAATCTTGGGTGGTCTTAGGCTCGTTGAGGCTTCATTCTTCGTAGTACAAAACCTGTTTTCACTTAACACACTTTTCTTTTTAATGTCCTCTTTTCGTTCTAACTTAATTTTGTCAACTTCTTTTAATGAATGAATATCTACAGAAGTTGGTACTTCTACTTTTTCATTTTTCATGTAGAACTTTGCTCAACAAAATGAGATTCGGCCTCTGAGAAAGGATTTGTATCAACATCCACTTTCTTGATACTGTCCTCATAAAACTTAAAACAGTGATGCAACGTGGAAGTAACAACTCGATTTTCATGAATCCAAAGATGTCCCAACAGCACTCGATACGTAGTCTTGCAATCTATGACATGGAATAAAGTGTAGGCATTAAGCTCTCCAATGATGACCTCTAAACGCACCATGCCAATTGCTCGTTGCCTACTTCTGGCAAAACCTTGAATTACCAACTTGGTGTTAGTGAGCTCTTCTATGTCGATGCCTAGTTGTTTCATGGTTGCTTTAGGCATTATGTTTACTATTGATCCATCATCAATTAGAATTCGTTCAACTCATAGTTCTCGAATATAACCTGAAACAAACAAAGGACGATTGTGTGGTTTTGATCCTAACAATAGATCATGATGAAGGAATGACTCAAATACTAAAAGTAAATATACGACTATGCAACAACTCCTCCATGATCCTGCCAACTTCTCTCCAACTAGCCATTCCGATTCAGTCCATGCTTACCTGATGAAAAGTCATAATAAGAACGAGTATAAATATACCCAATAAGAATCCCTCAACCGAGGTACAATATACATAGTAAAACTATACCAACAAGTAAATACATGCTCAACTAATCTCAAACACAACACAACATTAACTTGGTCATGAGATATGCTACACAATCTAAGACACGCTCATGTCTCCCTTATAAGGCCCCTAGTGCACTCATCCCAAATTTATCTGGCACATAAAATACGCCACCGTTGGGGATTGTGTCCTAAAAGCCTAGTAGTTTGTATATTTAAGAAGGAGCATTTAATGTTAGACATTTAATGTCATTTTCAATTATTAATAAAACTTATTTTTTTTTATAAATTTGCATATTTAATATTCAAACTTCATTCAACCTTATCACATTAATTGGATTAATGTTGATAAATCCTTAGTTATTAATATAAACACTTGGACAAGTATGTAGGACATACAAGTAGATCTAGTTCCAAACTTATAACCTAAATTGTCTACCGTATATGGACTAAGGCTAGGGTGCCTAAGTTCTAGTAACATTGTGGGTGCGGCCCGCTTTGCAATAGTTGCAAACAACCAGCTCCTGGTTGTTCATGTGGAGACATGTTAGTGGTGGCGCATATGCAAAAAGAAGTTATTGCATATGACTGGACCATAAGTTTTATGATCGAGCTAGTAATTAATTTTGTTATAGACTTGCATCAACTACTTCACTAAGGATGATCGTATGTCGATGTGATCTTAATCTTGAGTGGGTTGCGATCCCATGCTTTATGAAAACACCATTTGATGTGCATAGGTGAGACCAGTCAAACAGAACTAGGTCAATAAGCATCCCACGTTAGGGATTGTCGTGCTGAGTGGCTAGGAACGCAACGTCACAAGAAGAAATTCACTTCTTCCCTAATATTGTGGAAGATGTAGAGTTGTTCCCTTAAAAACTGATTCTAGAACTTGAACAAAGGGCACCCGCCTCTCATTGGCCCGAGAGGACACTAGTTTATAGTATGACTATAAACAGCTTGTTCGTTAGAGGAACCAATGACACTTAAGGAGAAAGATGTAATCACAGGGGTAGAGCGGTTTTCTTGTCCCAACCATGATTTACGAACAAGCTCGTGAAGAATCATATGACAGTTGAGCATTATATCCATGGATGTTAACTTTTCCTATAGTGCGAGAAAGTTCAATACATGCCTTTACTGGAATAAGCATGATGTTAACGAGCAGGAATTGAATCCAAGTCGTTGTAGCTTCCAATCTATAGATCCATCGGCCCCCTGACTAGCTCAATTGCTGATACACTATTTTATTAGAGAATGAACTTGAAAAGTTCAAATCGTAAATTAATTATATTAGACATAATTAATAGGAGTGTTATGTTTAATGGATAAACTTAACTAATTAATATATTTGATATATTAATTCAATTTATTAGATAAATTAATTATAAATAATTATTGGATAATTATTGAGAGAACTTAACTAATAATATGTTGGACATATTAAAGTTTAAATAATGATTGAATATTTATTTAAAGCATAATTATAATAAATATGTTAGACATATTTGTTTAATATTTATTGGATCATTAAATAGAGAATATTAATTAAATATGTTGGACATATTAATTGAATTAATGATTATTAGATAACTATTATTTGTACAAAAAATCAATATATTTGATATATTAGTTGAAGAGATTTATTCATTATAATATATTGATATATTATGGAGTTGAGATTTATTGAATAAATATCAATTAAAAAAATAAAACTTATTTTAAATTTGGATGGGAAAATCGTTGATTAAATATATTTTATTATTGGATATTAAAAGATATTATATTTTCCTAATTTAAAGATTCACTTTTCAACTATAAATTTAAATAGGGGAATTGTGAGGTCTTCATTCACATCCCTCCCAATTAAGAGAGATCTAATTCTCAAATAGAGAAACTTCTCTGCAATTATGTTCTCTTTTCCTCCTGAGAAAAATACTTAGTGCAACATAGAAGATATAGCCTAGAAGATTGGAGAAGACTAATCAAGAAAATCCATGGATTGATCGTGATCCTACTCAGCAGGTTCAGGGAATTGCTCGTGATCCTCTCTAGCAAAAAGACCCGCCAGAATTGATCAAGGCGTCAACTAAGGTGAGTTTTTATTTACAACATATCAATCACTTAAGGTAAATTGCATATAGATTAATTGGATTAATCTGAAGTTAAATAATTAGATTAATTAATGTGAAATTTTTTTTTCACACGCTTCCGCTGCGTATTTTTCATGCTCATACCCCTAAATTCCTAACAGCTGCATGACTTAGAAAGCACGCATATGCTTTCCTTGTGAGGCCCTGAGGGCACTCACCCAACTAATGGCTATAGACAACTACAAGAAGTAGTGTATTGGCGTCTCTGTCTCGAGGAACCTTCCATCCAATGCCCAGAACGTGTATCCATACATCGCATGCTACTAAAAATCTGACAGTGTGCAAGACTACACAGACTATCCTGGTTCAAGTCCACACATGCCTAAACATAAACTCGAGAAAGGTACACACTGAACACAACTATCATCGACCGTCGGCAACAACTATGACAACCCGTCCACAGTTATCACCTAAAGCTAAAGACCCTCTCATAGCACGCTTACACTATGACTAAGGTCCCACTCTAGCAGGCCTGAAACTAGGTTGTGCCAGGGGCGGCATGTGACATTACATCCCTAACTGTTGGAGGGGTAAATACATCTCATCTCCAACCATGAGAAGGGCATGGTCCATCCCATCATCTATTGCCTCTAGATGATGACAAACTAACCCAACTATCTAGGAATGAATCGAGACCGAAGAGCTGTCAGGACAAACTCACTTAACATCCCATGCCATTAAGTAGTTAACAAAGGCAGACAAGCAAATATGTAACATCTTAATTACGTGTTTGACATCTCATATTACTAAACATTAATTAACATGCACACAGGTAAACCTATAGCATCCTAATTAAGTGTTTTTCATACCATACTACTAATCAGTAATTAACATGCATACAAGCAAATCTCTTACATCCTAATTATGCGTTTGACATCCAATACTACTAAAACGGTAATTAGCATACACACAACACTATAACAAAGCAACATATAATCAAAAGATATTCATATCTACATCGTTTTTACATGTTTTTCACAACAACAATAATAGCCTAACTAACATGTTGCAGAACATCAGGTTATCACATATCATCACAAAGCATCATATAACATAGTTAACATTTTTCATAACCAGATCATTTAACAATCCTAAATATTCACATGCTTAGACACGCATACATGCAGACAAGAATCAATCTCAACATATATTCAAAGGAAGGTAAGCCAAAACAGTGTTCAAGGTCCATATAATCCACCTTAAGAAATCATGACCTAAAATGATCTGAATACGCTCCCTACAAGCTCAACAAAGTTTCTTAAGAACCTAAGAAAATAAAGCCTACAAAATAGACGAATTAGACCTCAGTTCACTTAACTGATCCTAAAGATGGACTTATGGGACCTAACTTTAAAAAACGTGCTTCGGGACTCTTGGCGGTCAAACTAGGTTGACCCGATCAATGCTGGTCAAATCAGTCTATGAAGGTTCAAGGCGGTCAAAGATGATCAACGTTCTTTATTTCTAAGCATGCCAAAGTTGTTTTATTCATAACACTTTACTTTGGTCAAACCTTACTAAATATGCACTAAGGGTTAATATCTAACTCACGTTGAATATCCCTTTACAACTTAGTTAACCAACCTACATGAGTTTTATTCCATACACAAGGGTTCTTCCAATTTAGTTAGTCAATTAACCAAACACCATTAACCATGTTTCATGGAAATTCTAGTTACACACTGGTACCTTATTAATTCATCAATTCTAATAAAAAAAATCTCTTATAAGATCTCATCGTCTCTCCAATGTTAAAAAAAAAAAAAAAACTCAATGGTCCAAATTAATTATTCTCCATAAATCACACCATCTTAAAATAATTTACTTTATAAGTCCATCCACATATTAATTTTTACAAATAAAGTTTATCAATCAATGGTCCCGTCACACCTCCTCATAAATTCAAAAACATATTTATCATTACTTTTCAATTAAAAATATTAACTCCATATTTATAATAACAATAAAGTTTATCGCTCAAGAGGACAACATAACATGACCCATCACAACACTTACACATTGGCAGCTGTGGCACACGACAATTCGGCGGTGACGCGACGGTGCACAGCTTGGTCCACACAAGAACGGGGCGGAAGGCCTTTTTTGGATGCTTCAAACGGATGACCTGCTTAGCGACTACATGGCATGCATGGTAGATTCTGGCGACTGAAGGCCTCACGAATCGGAGAAGAAGGGTGGAAGTTTGATGTAATTTTCGAAGGTGAGGGGGAAGAGATGTGATTTGGCGGCTTGTTTTTCAATAAGAGACTATGAAAAGAGAAAAAAAAGGTTTTATTTAGGGTATTAATGTAGGTTTAACTTGAGGTGTTTGTTAATCTTTTAATTCCATATATATAAATTATAATCAACTAATATATATTTTAACTCCTTCCAAATTCAACCAAACACGTGAGAGGCCAATAATGTTGATAAATTCTTCTATGAGGTTTTAGTAAAGGTTTTACAAAAGATGGTTTAGGATGAATTGATGATTGTGAATAGGTTTAAGATATCCATGAATCTATTAGCATTCCAACAATTGAGCTAGCCCGGGGATCGGTGGATCTATAGATTGGAAGCTACAACGACTTGGAATCTAATCCATGCTCGTTAACATCAAGCTTATTCCACTAAAGGCATGTCCTGAACTCTCTCGTACTATAGGACAAGTTAACGTCCACGGATATAATCGGTCATCTGTCATATACGATCGTTCATGAGCTTGTTCGTAATTCACAACTGGGATAAAAAATCTGTTCTACCCCTGTGATTATATCTTTCTCCTTAAGCGTCATTGATTCCTCTAAAGAAAAGGTTGTTTATAGTCATACTATAAACCAATGTCCTCTCAAGCCAATGAGAGGCGGGTACCCTTTGTTCAAGTCCTAGAATCAGTTCTTAAGGGAACAACTCTACATCTTCCACAATATTAGGAAAGGCGTGAATTCCTTCTTGTGATGTTGCGTTCCCAGCCACTCACTACGACAATCCCGAACGTGGGAGGCTTATGTACCCAATATTGTTTGACTGGTCTCACCCTACACATCGAAGGACGTTTTCATAAAGAAGGAGTTCGCAACCCACTCAAGATTAAGATCACATCGCAGATGATCATCCTTATCGAAGTATATTGATACGAGTCTATAACGGAATTACTAGCTCGATCATAAAACTTCTGGTCCAGTCATATGCAAAAACACTTTTTTTTTCATAGGCGCCCTTACTCACATGTCTCTACATGTACAACTAGGATCAGTTTGTTTGCAACTATTGCAAAGCGGGCCACACCCACAATGTTACCAAAACTTAGGCACCCTAGCCTTAGTCCATATACTGTAGACAATTTAGGTTATAAACTTGGAACTAGATCAACTTGTATGTCCCACATACTTGTCTAAGTGTTCATATTAATAACCAAGGGTTTGTCGATATTAATCCAATTAATAAGATAAGGTTGGATGACGTTTGAATATTAAATATACAAATTTATGAAAAAGAAATAACTTTTATTAAGACTGTCAACAACATTAAATGTCGAACATTAAAATGCTCGTTCTTAAAGATACAAACTATTTGGTCTTTAGAGAACAACCCCCAATAATCTCCCACTTGCACTAAAGTCCTAGTAAGACTATTACCTATTTAGCCAAAACACCAAGTCCCACAGTTGCTCTAGACCGCGAAAAACGCCTTATGTAGACCTAACTTTTTAGGTAACTCGACACACTTTAGCCGGGAGAGCCTTTTGTAAAAAAGGATCATCAACATTGTCAACCGAATTAATTTTGGTGACAGCCACTTCGCCCTTATGCACTATCTCTTTTATGAGGTGATATTTTCGCTCTATATGCTTCCCTCTTTTATGGCTTCTCGGTTCCTTGGAATTAGCCATACCCCGCTGTTATTAGAGTATAAAGTGATTGGCTTAATCATTCCTAGAGCCACTTCCAAACCTGCTAGGAAGTTTCTTAACCATACAACCTCTTTTGCTGCTTCACAAGCAGCCAAGTACTCAGCTTCCATAGTGGAGTCTGCAATGCATCCTTGTTTCATGCTTATCCAAACTATAGCTATGTTGTTAAGGGTGAACACTAATCCTGATGTGGATCTCCTAGAGTCCTTATCAGTTTGAAAATGAGAGTCTATGTACCCAATAAAAAGTAAATCCTTAGAACCGTACACAAGCATATAATTTCTCATTCTTCTAAGATACTTGAATATATTCTTAACCGTATTTCGGTGATCTAATCCTGGATGTAACTGATATGTACTGACAATATCTACCAAGTAGCATATATCAAGTCTTGTACACAACATAGCGTACATGAAGCTTTCTACCGCCGATGCGTAGGGTATCTGTCTCATTTCCTTAACCTCTTGAGGAGTTTTAGGATTGTTTTCCTTAGACAATGAGATTCCATATCTAAAGGGTAATGAACGCTTTTAAAATCTTTCATCCCATATCTGACCAACATCTTGTCAATATACGATGCCTGAGGCAAGGCTAACGTTCTCTTGGACCGATTCCTTATAATCTTGATCCCAATAACGTACGAAGCGTTGCCCAAATCCTTCATTTGGAATTGGTTAGCTAGCCATTGCTTGATTTCAGTCAACATTCTTACAACATTCCCAATGAGTAAGATGTCATCTACATATAACAATATAAATGCTTATTTATTGTAAATGATTTTCTTGTAAACAAAAGGTTCATCAACGTTCTTCTCAAAGCCATAAGATTTGATCACATTGTCAAATCTTGTATTCCAAGATCTGGACGCTTGTTTCAATCCATAAATGGATTTAACAAGTTTGCTAACATTTTGGACTTGTCCCTTTGAAATAAACCCTTCTGGTTGGTTCATGTAGATCTCCTCTACAAGATTACAATTCAAAAAAATCAGTATTGACATCTATTTGCCATATCTCATAGTCATAATATGAGGCAATGAATAAGAAGATCCTAATAGACTTTAACATAGCAACAGGGGAGAAGGTTTCTTCAAAATCGACTCCTCTTTGAGTGAAGTCTTTTGCTACAAGTCTAGCCTTGAAGATTTGCACCTTCTCATCTACACCTCTTTTTCTCTTGTAGGTCCATTTGCACAAAATAGGCTTAATATTCTTTAGTGTATCTACAAGTAACCAGACTGAATTTGAGTACATCGACTTCATTTCAAGGTTCATGGCTTTTATCCATTCTTCTCGGTCAATATCCTTCATTGTCTTTCCAAAAGACAGAAGATCTCCAACATTATCCTAGATAACGTTTGGTGTCTCTAAGACACCTATATAGGGAACTAGATTTTTTTTAATCCTCCCACAGCGTCGAGGCAGAAGACTATCCTGACTGGGCGGGATTTGACCATCAAATCCCAAGGATTCATCAACTATTCTAGCTGATGTGTTTCCAGCATCCAATGCTAGTGAGCTGTCAATAACCCTTGTTGACCCTCCTGCAACCACTCTTGTTATAGGATTTGTAGCAATATCAAAATTTAATTCTTTCAACACTACTGCCGATCGAGGTTTATGGTCTCTAACACTTTATTCTCCTCTGAGCTATAAAAATAACCCCCTCTCGTTTCCTATTGGTAGCCTATAAATAGGCATAATTTTGAACGTGGTTCTAACTTCTTTGTATTGTAGTTAGCACATAGGTTGGACTTCCCCAAATCCTAACATGGCGTAAGCTACCTTTACTTTCTTTCAATAAGTCATAGGGTGTCTCCGAGACACTCTTTGATGGAGCCATGTTCAAAATATTTAACGCGGTCTCTAAACGATATTGGTAACTGAGCAAAGCTCATCATTGACCGAACCATTTCTAAAAGGGTACAGTTTCTCCTATCTAAACTCCATTTTGTTGAGGAGTTCCAGGGGCTGAGAGTTGAGACATAATCCATGTTCTACCAAGTAGTTTTGAAATTCCAAGTCCATATACTCTCCACAACAAATCGATCGTAGTGTTTTAATCCTCTTATCGAATTGGTTCTCAACCTCTGCTTTAAACTCTTTGAACTTTTCAAGTATTTCTGATTTATGTTGTATTAGATAATGATATCCATATCTTGAGTAGTCATCCTTAAAGGATACAAAATACTAAAACCCTCATCGATCTTTAATATTCATCGGACCGCAAAAGTCTGAATGTATAAGTTCTAAGGGTTGTTTAGCACTGACTCCCTTAGCTGTAAATGGTCTCTTTGTCATCTTGTTTTCTATACAAGATTCACAAGTAGGTAAAGTGTCCATCTCTAACCCCATTAGAAAACCACTTTTTACTAACCTTTCAATCATATTGATATTTATGTGACCCAACCCAAGATACCAAAGATATGTCTTGAATTCTGGAGAAATTATTTGTCATTTGTTCTACTATTACCTGTTGTCGTTTCTGACTACTATGTTTGAAACAACTTTTTTTTTTAGTCTTAACCTTTAAGACTATCTGTCCAGTGTCTAACTGCTCTCAATAGTCACTTCTCTTTAATGAAACACACATGTTCAGTGCCTCCCGAATCAACTATCTAGGGGTTGAAAGATTCTCCCACTAAATAAGACTCAAGTATAAGTAAATCCAATTTACCTTCCTTGTATTCTTCTTCATTTCATTGTACTTAGTAACAATTCTTTTTCCAATGGCCAAACTTGTGACAATGGAAACATTTTCCATCATTCTTGGTCTTGACTATAGTTCCTTGGGTGCATTCCCTCTATTCAACCTTCTCTTTATATATAGTCTTTGAGGTCCGACCTCCAAGCTCCTAAACTGAACTTCTAGAAGACAACACTTGTCTCCACTTTAAAGTTATATAAAAGAGTATTATTTCTGGAATAAAATTTCCATTACTGTAGTACCAAAGCACGTTATCATTTAAGAAAATTCTCCCTAATTGGCATCCCCGCCTTCTATCCGAGGCACCACACTTTCCTTGACACAAAGACTACTAAAACATCCAATAATGTAGGGATTTCATTTCGTCATAAGTCGTGACAATGCTCTTAGGCTTCTTGGCCGAGATGTCCAAGACGTACACCAATATAAAGACCTAGCCTATTCATTGACACCATGCTAATAAAAATGCATCTCACGTACATTTCGCGTTGCATAAGCAACGGGTTCTTGAGGACTATCCTCCATTAGAACAAGTTTCTCGTAGTCCAATCACAAGAATTTTGTTGATATTGTTTTTACATGTAGTTCAGATTTTCTTCAATTAAAATGTCAATAGAAAATATCGAGATTAGGGATTTAGGCTTGTTGCTTGATAAATAAGAAAAAGTACGATTCAGCTTTATTGCCATTTAAAAACGTCATTTAATTGTTTTAGCATAAAAATGATTTAAAAAGTTTTCAAGTTAAAATTGGGAAACCCTACTATTTATAATTATTAATGCCATGGTACAACTAAAAAGGTTTAGAGCAAGTGTTGTCGTATGATAGGCCAGTTGCTTCTTCCTAGAGTGAGACTTTCTCAACCGAAAAGCTTATACTAGGATAACTCATGTCCATATGCTTTCAGTTACCATTTTTTAATCTAAGACTTGACTAAACTCTTTAATCAATCCTTTAATAGTGTAGCCTATCAATTCGCAACCTTTAATCACTCTCAATAAGTACTGTTATAAGATAGGTTAGTTATTGATTCAAATCACAGTCATATCCCTTTCGGAAAACTCGCCCAGATATTGACCCTAGTGAACACATATCGTGGGGGGTCGACTCAAAACTGCCGACACGTAGCCCCATTAGGATCTCACGATGCAATTTTTGATGGAGATCGCAAGATCAGTTGACACCGATCCTTCTCCCACTATCTATTTTGAAATAGGGTTCCCTCCCACTCAGATGAACTAGGCTAAACTCGTTCATCCAAGTCACAATCTTTTAGCTATGTTGGTTAGATTGATTTTAATGTGAATTACCGAGTTTTTAAACTCAAAAAAATTAATCACATTATTTGAGCCTGCACAACTGATCTATAAATCATGGCTGTTTCAACCTCCCGGTCGTGTTCTCAAGTAGAGGTGTTCCATAAACCGTCATCATAAGTACCTCAATCCTTCGGTAGAACCTTCCTTAGGCAGGGTTCCCTTCCAATCAATCATTAAATTGCTCTTTATTAATCTATTAACTAAACAATCAAGTGATAATATTTAATCCTATTAATTCTAATCACTTTTATGGATTATTAGGCTTTATCCTTTTAAAACAATTTAAAAATATTATATTCATTTTAGTAGCAGGTTTAAAATGAATATTTGAGTTCTATTTTGAAAAACTATTTTTCAAAAATATCATATATAATCCATACATTGAGCATAATCAAGAATAATAAACATCCAATATTTATTTGTGAGATCTATGCTGAAAAATCCTAAATATGGAATACAATTCCTAGAATATATCTAATATATTTAACATATATTTAGGATCCATGAATCTTTTTAACCTCGGGTGGGATTTTAAATCTATATGACATACTTTATGTAACAATCAAAACATGCAAACAAATAACATCCTATTACATTCAGTTCTCCAAGACATATCTTGGGTCTTCATCTTCTGATGTTGAGGAATCTTTGATAAGTTAAGAACCAACCTTTTAAATATTTCTCAAATATTTTCAAAAAATATTTTAAACAAAATTTAAAGATTTCCTAAAATTATCTCATCAAAAATCTTCCAAAGATAATTGATTTAATTTTAAATCTTTATTTGATTATCTTTTAAAATTTATGTTACCTAGAAATATTAACCATAATTAATTTTTTTATATTTTTCAAAAATATTGAATTTTAAAAATAAAATATTTTCCAAAAATATTATTAAGTCAAATCCAAAAAAAATTCAAGGTATTTCAATTTAAATTATCTTCCAATGTCTTTCAAAGATACTAGTCAAATTTAAATTTCTTGAATTAAATCTCATTTTATCATTCCAATATCTTCCAAAGATATTTGATAAAAGTTAATGAGATTTAGTTTGTTGATACATAAAATATTATGGCTATAACAATTATATTTGATTTGATTTTGAACATAACAATTATATCCAAAATAAAACCTGAGATTTAATACAAATTAGATTTGTATCATATATTTATCAATAAGACATTGTGGCATGGTGGATGAGGGCTTCTGCCGCATTGCATATGTACTTGGTTTAAAGCCTAGCTCTTGCTGTATTTATAGTAAAAAAGTGAATACCAAGTAACATTTGGAGGCGCTGCACCTCATGGCGTCGCCCTTTACAACGAGTAGGTTAATCCGAGTGGATTGACCGTGGAGGTCAGGACTCTCTGAAGAGTCAACCGAGTCCAGAATCAAGACCCTTACACCTTCAAAGGAAAACCTAAGTTCTAATTTATCCTCCTTAATTCCATTACTGACTTAGGCAACAACCATTTGTGGGGACGAGAGAGTGTTCTACCTAAAACGCTAAAATCCAAACACATTTTCCTGCAAAAAATGTCGAACGTTGAGAATGGCCACCACCACAATGTCGATGAAGAATCGGACGTTGAGCACGCTCCGAGAAGGATTTCCTCTAGAGAACATGACGTTGTTCATGTCGAAAACCACTCAGTTCCTGAAGGTGCGGTAGCCAGGCAAGTACCAGAGCGTGTAGATTCAAAGTTTACAGATTCGGAGGAACATGTACAAGGGATGGCAGAGAGTTTGAGTCGCCTGGTAGAGATGCTTCGGAAACCTCCTCCGCCTGGTACAGATGCGCCGAAAAAGGTTCATTCCGACATCAAAAACCAATTGAACGACTTTGACTGGGCGGTAATGTTCAGAGGAAGGAACATTCGGTCCACTAGAGTATCGGATCTAGGATATCGGAGTCTTCTCGAACGCAGTCAGTCTGCAGTACCAAGCGAGACTCATCCACCCCACATCCCCCGAAAACTCCAAGTGCCCGGACGGCAAGATCATACTTGGGAGCTAATCTCAAGGATGTGCTCAACCAATGCCGAAGAGAGGTGGGCTGTGACGGAGCCAAGGCACAACCTTGGCTGTCCCAACTTCGTCTTCTCCAAGACCAGTTAGAGAGCATGAAGAAGGCGCATAACTAAGACAGACTGAACATGGACAGCTTGGTCGACAAGGTCGACCCTCTCTTCACCAATGAGATCATGGAGGAGTCTATCCCAGCAAGGCTCCACTCACTTATGCTGAGTTGCTAACTAGAGCGCAAAAGTACATGAGTGCAGGGGAGCTGGTCAACTCCACAGGAGGCATAGAAGGAAGGCACTTCATTCAAGAGCGCGAGAAGTCAGACAGTCGTGGCGAGGCTGATTACAAGGAATCGCGAAAAAGAAAGGCAGAAGAGCGCTCAATGAAAAAAGAGAAGATGGAACGATGAAGGTACCCCATAGCAGATTCGAGAAGTAGACTCCCACGACAATTCCCGTAGAGCACATATTGATGGAAATTCAAGATAATGAGGAGCTGAAGTGGCCAAGTCGGATTAAGGCAGGGTCCAACAAAAGAAATAGGGCAAGTACTACCTATTTCACAAGGACCATGGCCACGCTAACTCAGACAACTACGACCTGAAGGAGTCCATAGAGTCCTTCATCCGAAGAGGATGACTAGACAAGTACGTGGGAGAGGGTGAAAAAACGTCTAAGTCCCCTAACAAGAAAAGGGGAGGGGAAAAGTCACCACTGCCGCCAAAGGTCAGAACTATCATCGGAGGACCGGCTGGCGGAGATTCCAACCGAAGTCGGAAGAACAAAGTGAAGCAAGCTAGAGGCGCCCAAAGGGGTGAAGAAGTACGCATAATGGAAGCAGTGGACAAGCAACTGGGCTTCACTGCTGTTGAGGCAGCAACACTGCACCAGCCGCACAATGACGCCTTAGTGGTGTCCCTGACCATATCCAACATTCGCGTCAGAAGGATCCTCATCGACGGAGGCAGTTCGGGAGATGTGCTGTCATTAAAAGCTTACGACGCCATGAAGCTAGGAAGGAAAAGGCTTAAGCCGAACTCGGTGCCCTAGTCGGGTTTGGCGGGAGCACTTTGATCTCTGAAGGATCATTCGAGCTTCTAGTAACCTTTGGCGAAGGGGACAACATAGTCCTGCACTTCGTCAATTTCTTGGTGGTAAACAATGACTCCGCCTACAACGCAATACTGGGAAGACCCACGATACATGCACTAAGGGCAAACGCGTCGACTTACCACCAAGTGATAAAGTTCCCTACTCCTGCGAGGGTGGAGCAAGTTCAAGTAGAATAGTTATTATCGATGGAGTGCTACCACACAATCCTACGGGAGTGGTAGGGATGACTTAAATAAAAAACAGTTAAAAAGGAGCCAGTGTCGAGTGAGGTTGTCCAATGGGCGACACCTGTAGAAGTACAAATACAACATGTACCTAGGTCCCAAAATGCCAACGTCGGTGCCCTGGTGAAGTTAGCGGCCGCCTAAGAAACCGAGGTCCTAGGCAAGCCTACCATCACCGCAGGTAAGGCTACTTTTGGCCGACCATGGTCGAAGGCTTCAAGAAGTATACTTGGGCATGTGCCAAGTGCCAAAGGTTCGCTACCATCCAGAGGTAGCCGCCCGAGGTCCTAACTAGCAAGTGTTGTGGGCGTACCGCACTACACTCAGGATGTCAACAAGCAAAACCTCCTACTCGCTAGCCTTTGGGGCAGAAGCAGTGATTCTGGTCGAGGTAGGACTTTCATCCCTACGCGTAGAGTCTTTTGACCCAACTCAAAATGACCAGCAGCGGCGAATGAGTCTAAATCTCCTAGAAGAGAAAAATGACACAACCCAGATAAGGGTGGCGCTGTACAAAGGCCGAACTGCCAAGTACCACAATTTCTGAGTCAAGGAAAAACGCCTCCAAGATTGGCGACTTAATGTTGAAAAGGGTGATGCCAGACGCCAAAGAACTCAATAGTGGAGTCATGTGGCCAAATTAGGAAGGACCGTACAAGGTCCCCAAAGTAGCACGTCCAGACACCTACTACCTCGAGGACACGGACAGGAATAAGATCCTTCATCCTTTGAGTGCATAACACTTGAAAAAGTACGTTCAATAGAATGTAAATCAAGTTGTTAATGAATAAAGTGTTATTTTCTTTCAAAAAGCTGTCTTAATTTAAGTATATTGATTCTATTGTCATTAACTTAAATTGGGGGTAAGCAAGATAGAGAGAAAAAATCAAGAGCTTTTATTCATTCAAAGTTCAAAATTTTCAGAGTTACAACCTAGAAGAAGAAATTAAAGACTGCAAAGTAAAATGCTTCAAGTAAAAGGAAAGCAATGAAAAAGTCATCAAGGCCCACCGAAGCCGCGCCTACTAGAAGTTGGTCGGTTGAGTCCGGCTTGGGCAGGAACTGTCCTAGCTGGAAGGGCCTGACTTCTTTCAAGAACGCCTTAGAAGAGGCGAAAGTCGTGACAAACGACTTGGGCTGGATCACTTGAAAGTCCAGATTCGAAGGCTGGAACAAAGAGGCCGAAAAAGAGGAAGGAGGTTGTCATAGCTAACTTCCTCTTGAATTCAGTCCAGTACCCAGCCAATGGCAGCCTCACCGTTGTTGTTCTCCAAAATCACGAAGGCCGAAGAGCCTTTCACAGGGTTAGCCAAGTAAGAGACGTTCTTCAGCAAAAGCCAACATTAGGTGAAGGCGAGCAATAGTAGACATGTCCTTTTGGCATATACAAACATCAAGACTTCGGGCCACTTTGGCAGAAGTCTGAAGTACGTCGACTAAAGCAGCTTCGGCAATTCGCTGAGCCTCTTGAGCCTGTGCCAGCTCCTACTTAAGCTTATCAGAGCTAGTGGACAAAAAGAACGGGTGTGATGTAAGTCCTTAGAAAGATGGCGGGAAGCTGAGGCAAAATGCACGAAGGCCTGCAAATACAAAGGTAACAAGTTAGCCTACATAGTTAAATAAATGTGTGGCTTTAAAGAAGAGTAGTACATCAAAAATTAACAAATTCATTCAGTGCTACACTTACTGGAACTAGGCGTACTGAGTCTGGCTTAGACAGATTTGGTCCTAGCTAGAGGAGCCTGAACCAGGATGACATTCTCAGACTCACATTGGGAGAGGCAAAAGTCATGAGCAACCTACACTTGATCACTAGGAAGTCTAGACTCGAAGGCCGACAAAGAAGGGTCAGCAACCTCTACTATTATGGTAGCGCAAAAAGACATGGAGAGAGACAACGGGGTACAATGGGTAACCCGTCCTTTAATTCAGTCTAGCGCCTAACCGGTAGTAGTCGTGACAAAGTTGTTCTCCAAGGTTACAAAGGCAGTATAGCCTTTCAACTAAATTGACTAAGTGTGAGGAATCCTATAGCTCTACTTTAGCAAAAGTCAAACTCCTGACAAATCCGAGCGAGGGTAGATGTGTCGTCCTTGTAAGTTCAAGCGACAAGACTTTGGACCGCCTTAGCGGAAGTTCGAAAGTCAGCCAAGGCGACCTCAGTAACACCCTGAGTCTCACGAGCTTGGGCCAAGTCCCGCTTGAATTCATCTATGCTAGAAGACAAAGAGGAGCGTGTATGGCGCAATTCCTCTCGAAGGTACGAAGAAGTTGAAGCAATGGGCATAAGGACCTGCCCTCCAAAAACTACAAGGAAGCAGGCAGTCCTCCAAAGTAAAGTCCACCATATCATTGGCGGGAGTCCTAAAAGCAAGGAAAGGAGACCTCGACCACTAAAGGAGCGTTCGAAGTCAGTATACTCTACAGGCTGTGGACTCCAAAGAACATGGTCCAAGTGTTTGACATCACCTACGAATGCCAAGGCCCTATGTCGAGTCCTTTTTTGAAAAAATGAGGCTAAGGTGGTGGGACTCAGTCTCATAATCGGATGAAGGGTCCATGACAGCCAAAGTAACGAGTAATATGCGAATGGCAAAGTTAGGAAAAAACAAGTCTCTAGCAAAGAGAGCCTAAGTACCCTACGAAATTGGAAAAGGGCTTAATGGGCAATACTTTTATAAAACGTGCCTAAGTAGCCTAAACATTTCGAAGGGAAGATAAATGGGCAACGCTTTTACAAAAAGAGCCTAAGTAACCTGTGAGGTTCGAAAGATACTTGAAAATAGGCAAGTCCCTGCCGAGGGAGCCTAAAGAACCTTCAAGTCAAAGAAGTGCTAAAAAAGGGATAAGTCTCCACAAAGAGGACCTACCTAGCCTAAATTTTGAAAAGGCCTCTAAGTGTAGTGAGTCTTTGAAAAAAGAACCTACTTGGCGGGAATTTCAAAGAGGTGCTTAGGGGCGACAAGTCTCTAAAAAACTAATACTATTTGGCCGAAAAGAGCCAAAGGTAGTAAGTCTCTGCAAAGGGAGCCTACTTGGTCAAATGGAGGCCTTGACCGCTAGGGGGTCGACCAAGTCCATGCTGACCCCCCGAGGGTCGCCCACACCATTGCCGACCCCCTAGGGGTAGGCCACGTCCTTTACCGACACCCTGGGGGTTGGCCACGTCCTTTTTCGACCCCCTAGGAGTCGGCCACACCATCGCCGACCCCCCGGGGGTCGGCCAAGGAAGGCTTCGACCCCCTAGGGGTCGGCCCTTGTAGCGTCACCCTTCTCAGGTCCGGCAACGAGTAGGTCAATCTAAGTGGATTGGTCGTGGAGGTTAGAATTCTCCAAAGAGTCGACCAAGTCCAAGTAACATTTGGAGGCGCTGCACCCCGTGGGGTCGCCAGTTACAACGAGTGGTCAATCCGAGTGGATTGGTCTTGGAGGTCAAGACTCTCTAAAGAGTCGACCGAGTCCAAGTAACGTTTGGAAATGCTCCACCTCGTGGAGTCGTCCGTTCTAACGAGTTGGTCAATTCGAGTGGATTGGCCATGGAGGTTAGGACTCTCTAAAGAGTAGATCGAGTCCAAGTAATGTATGGAGGCGCTGCACCTCGAGCATCGCCCGTTACAACGAGTAGGTCGGCCCGATTGGGTTGGCCGTGGAGGTCAGGACTCTTCGAAGATTCGACCAAGTCCATAATCAAGACTCTTACACCTCTAAAGGGTAACGGTCAGGAGTTATACCGGTATTCATACCTGGCTTAATGACGAACTTTTCTAACGGTCGGCCATTATATCGCCATAAGTGAGCTGCAACGGTTATGAAACCGACTGCTATCAGAGTCAAGTCATTTCTCCCTTTCAAGGGACGGATCCTAAGCTAAGTATGCTTATGTCATTCCTAAGTTCTAAATTATCCTCCTTAATTCCATTACTGAATTAGGCATCAGAGGCCCTGTGGCTCACGCCACATCGGTGTGCCCTAATTTTCGCTTTTTTGTAGGCATTTTCGTCCTTAGGTAAACAAATCTACTGTGGATATTCGTTGACCATTTTTTGGCATCAACAGTTGGTGTCGTCTGTGAGGACGAGCGAGTGTTCTACCTAAAACACTAAAATCCAAACACATTTTCCTACAAAAAATGTCGAACATTGAGAAAGGCCACTACCACGGTGTCGATGAAGATTCGGACGTCGAGCACGCAGATTACCTCTAGAGAACATGACGATGTTCATGTCGAAAACCACCCGGATTCTGAGGGTGTGGTAGCCAGGCAAGTACCAGCTTGTGCAGATCTGAAGTTTACAACTATGGAGGAACAAGTGCAAGGGATGGCGGAGAGTTTGAGTCGCCTGGTAGAGATGCTTCGAAAACCTCCTCCGTCTCAGACAGCTAATGTTGGGAACCAGCAGGCGTCGCAGGAGGCCGCGCAGCGACAGCCCACCAAGAAAAAGGCTACGACGGATAAGTCAGCTTCGTTGGTTCGGGACCGTGCCAAAGTGAAAGCCCCAGCTACGGAGGCGCCGAAAAAGGTTCATTCTCGACGCTGAAAAAGGGTGAAGCGGTTATGAACCCGACTGCTATAAGAGTCAAGTCATTTCTCCCTTTCAAGGGACAGATCCTAAGCTAAGTATTCTTAAGCCATTTCTAAGTTCTAATTTATCCTCTTTAATTCCATTACTGACTTAGGCATCGGAGGCCCTGTGGCTCATGCCACACCGGTGTGCCCTAATTTTCACTTTTTTGCAGGCCTTTTCGTCCTTAGCTAAACAAATCTACCGTGGATATTTGTTAACCATTTTTCGGCATTAACAATTAATATTCTCCTTTTAATAATGATCAAATAATGATTAAACAAATATGTCTAACATATTTATTATAATTTTTCTTTAAATAATTATCCAATAATTATTTAAACTTTAATATATCCAACATATTATTAGCTGAATTCTCTCAATAATTATCCAATAACTATTTATAATTAATTTATTCAATAAATTAATTTATCCTTATTAATAGTATCCAAAAATATTTAATTAATATATCCAATATATTAAGTAGTTAATTTTATCCATTAAACTTAACACTTCTATTAATTATGTCCAAAATAATTAACTTGTGAATTTGAACTCTTCAAATTCATTCTCTACTAAAATAGTGTACTAGCAATTGAGCTAGCACGGGGACCTATAGTTTTGGAGCTACAACAACTTGAGATCCAATCTCTACTCATTAACATCAGGCTTATTCAACTAAAGGCCTTTGCTGAACTCTCTCACACTATAGGACAAGTTAACGTCACTGATATAATCGGTCATCTGTCTTATGATCCTTCACGAGCTTGTTCGTAATTCACAGCTGGGACAAGAAATTCGTTCTACCTTGTGATTACATCTTTCTCCTTAAGCGCCACTGATTCCTCTAATGAAAAGGTTGTTTATGGTCATACTATAAACGAATGTCCTCTCAAGCCAATGAGATGCGGGTACCCTTTTTTCACGTCCTAAAATCAGTTCTTAAGTGAACAACTCTACATCTTCCACAATATCAGGGAAGGCGTGAATTCCTTCTTGTGACGTTGCGTTCCCAGCCACTCACTACGACAATTCCCAACGCAGGAGGCTTATGGACCCAGTGTTGTTTGATTGGTCTTACCCATGCACATCAAAAGATGCTTTCATAAAGCAGGAGTTTGCAACCCAGTCAAAATTAAGATCACAACGACATACGATCATCCTTAGCGAAGTAGTTGATACGAGTTTATAATGGAATTACTAGCTCCATCATCAAACTTCTAGTCCAGTCATATGAAAAAAAATCATTTTTGCATAGGCGCCTCCACTCACATGTCTCCACATGAACAACCAGAATTAGGTTGTTTACAACTATTGCAAAGCAGGCCGCACCCACAATGTTACCAAAACTTAGGCACCGTAGCTTTAGTTCATATACTATAGACAATTTAGGTTATAAACTTGGAACTAGATCCACTTGTATGTCTCACATACTTGTCCAAGTGTTCATATTAATAACCAAGGGTTTTCGACATTAATCCAATTAATGTGATAAGGTTGAATGACGTTTGAATATTAAATATGAAAATTTATGAAAAAGAAATAACTTTTAGGGTTTAGAGTTGAAGTGTCTCTGTTGATCATTCATTCTCAAAGTAATTGTGTCATCATATACATCAACCACAGTTCTCTCTATTTTATAAATAGTCTTCCTAAGATGATTGGATCCTCTCTATCAGCCTCAAAGTCCAAGATAATGAAGTCAGCTAGAAAAATGAATTTATCCATTTGAACTAGCACATCTTCTAACGTCCTTCAGATTATGGAATAAAGCGATTTGCTAATTGCAATGTCACTGTTGTAGGCCTGACTTTTTTTCTAACCTAAATCTTCTATAGATAGAAAGTGGCATTAAATTGATACTTGCTTCTAAATCACACAATGCTCTTTCTAAATGTTGACCTCCAATTGAGATTGATATTATGAATGCTCCTATATCACCTTCTTTATCTGGAATTCTGCTTTCCACATTGCACTACATTCTTCATTTAATTATGACACGAGTTTGAATTCCTTAAATATGCTCTTATCTATCTTACCTAAAAAAGGTTATATCGAAGAATAGAGGTATTTAAGATGACAGTTTACAAAACACCTCTACTTTGGAACAACACTTGGTGGTTGAAACGACCATGATTTATAATAGATCACTTTGTGCATGCTCAAATAATGTGATTAGGTTTTTTAGTTTAAAAACTCGGTAAGTCTCATTAAAATCAATCTAACCAACATAGGTAAAAGATTGTGACTTGGATGAAAGAGATTAGCCTAGTTCATCTGAGTGGGAGGAACCCTATTTCAAAATAGATAGTGGGAGAAGGATCGGTGTCAACTAATCCTGCGATCTCCATCAAAAATTGCATTGTGAGGTCCTAGTTGGGTTGCATGTCGGCACCTTTGAGTCGACCACCATTCGTATGTGTTCACCAGGTCAATAACAATGCAAGTTTCGCGAAAGGGATAGGACTATAATTTTAATTGGTACATGATCTATCATTCGATGGCACTTATTGGGATTGGGCAGACTGGGTCGGCTTCACAGATTGGAAACGAATCTAAGATCGTGTGAGTTTCCACAGCAAAGCCGATCAAGTTTGTAATTATGGATTTGCTTCCGAACTGATCTGAAAGGGGAAAACGTACGGGTATGGTGTTGGTTCAAGAAGATACAGAGTCGAAAGTGACGCACTGGGTTTAAGCTCCCGACATTTGTCTTAAGTGGCTTTATTAGCCTGCCTTGCAGCTTCACGCGCAAGTGTATCCGACGTATCTGAGAAGATTGACGAGCTACAATATGATGATGGGAGTCTTAGATTCGTTAGTCGATAATAAACGCACACGAGATGGAAGCACTGGGCGACATTTGGTCTCCAGCAGGAGAAGGAGTAGTTCGGCGGTGGTTCATATTGGGTGAAGAAGACGTGGGAGGGGTAGGCATAGTTCTAGCAATTTTGTTTAATCAAGCATGATTTTTTTTTTTTTTTTTTTTTTTTTGCTTTCCTTTTTCCTTTCATGAGGGAGGCGGCCAAGTGGGGGAATAGGTTTGCAAAATTGAACGCAAACAACATATTTTTATGTAAATGTTCATCATGTAGTAATTTACCATAAGGCCCTTTGGCCTCATTAAGCACAAGCCATACACCTCTCAAGGCTCAAAAGGTGATTATTGTTCAAATCCACGACCTAGCCAACAAAGTGATGAGACATTACCAATACACCACCTCCATTTTATTGATATGTATTTCATATCAATTATATTTGTAATATATTTGGGTCTCATTTTGAATAAAGATTTATATTCAAAAGTAAGAATTAAATATAATTGTTATAGCCTTAAAATTTTATGTATCAACAAACTAAATCTCACTAACATTTATTAAATATCTTCGGAAGATATTGGAATGATAAAATGAGATTTAATTCAATAAATTTAAATTTGACTAGTATATTTGGAAGACATTGGAAGATAATTTAAATTGGAATATCTTGAATAGTTTGAATCTGACCTAGTAATATTTTTGGAAAATGTTTTATCTTTTAAGAAATTCAATATTTTTGGAAAATAAAAAGAATTAATTATGGTTAATATTTATGGGAAATATGGGTAACCATAAATTTTAAAAGATAATTAAATAAAGATTTAAAATTAAATCAATTATCTTTGGAAGATTTTTGATAATTTTGAGAAAATGTTTAACTTTGGTATTCATTTAAATATTAAAATATTTTTGGAAATATTTAAAATAGTTAATTCTTGCCTTATCAAAGATTACTTAGGATCGAGAAGATGAAAACCCAATATATGTCTTGGAGAACTAAATATAATAGAATTGCATTTTAATTAATTTCCTAGAAATATGCCAAACATTAAATGGGTCAATTACTGTTTTAAATTATATGTTACTTGTTTGCATGTCTTGATCGTTGCATAAAGTATGTCATATAGATTTAAAATCACACCATAGGTTAAAAGGATTCATGCATCCTAAATATATGTTAAATATATTAGATATATTTTAGGAATTGGATTCCATATTAGATCTGAGAAATAAATCTTGGATGTTTATTTTTCTTGATTATGCTAAATTTATGGATTATGTATGATATTTTTGAAATATAGTTTTTCAAAATAAAACCCAAATATTCATTTTAAACCTGCTACAAAAATGAATATAATATTTTTAAATTGTTTTAAAAGGGTAGAGCCTAATAATCCATAAGAGTGATTAGAATTAATAGGATTAATTATTATCACTTGATTCTTTAGTTGATAGAATTAATTAAAGAAGCAATTTGATTCTGCAATGATTGGTTGGAAGGGAACCCTGCCTAAGAAGGTTCTGCTTAAAGATAGAGGTACTTAAGATGACGGTTTATGGAATACCTTTACTTGGGAATGAAACCTAGGGGTTGAAACGGCCATGATTTACAGATCACTTTGTGCAGGCTCAAATAATGTGATTAAGTTTTTTAGTTTAAAAACTCGGTAATTCATATTAAAATCAATCTAACCAACATAGGTAAAAGATTGGGACTTGGATGAACAAGTTTAGCCTAGTTCATCTGAGTGAGAGGGAACCCTATTTCAAAATAGATTGTGGGAGAATCGTGAGATCCTAGTGGGGCTACGTGTCGGCAGTTTTGAGCCGACTCCCTACGGTATATGTTCACTAAGGTCAATATCATGGCGAGTTTCTCGAAAGGGATAGGACTGTTATTTCAATCAGTAACTAACCTATCCTACGAGGGTACATACTGAGAGATTAACGGTTACGAAGTGATGGGCTACACTATTAAGGGATTAGTTGAAGAATTTAGCCAAGTCTTAAATCAAAAAATGGTAACTAAAACCATAGGGATACGAGTTATCCTGGTATTGGATTTTCGGTTGAGAAAGTCTCAAGCTAGGGAGGAGCAACTGACATATCCTACGATGGTACTTGCTCTAAACCTTTTTACTTGTACCATGGCATTAATAATTATAAAAAGTAGGGTTTCCTAGATTTTAACTTGAAAAAATTTAAAATCTTTTTTATGTCAAAACCATGAATGACGTTTTTAAATAGTAATAAAACTAAATCGTTCTTTTTTTTTTTTTTTTTGTAATCTAGCAACAAGTCTAAATCACTAAGTCTCAATATTGTCTATTGACATTTTAACCAAATAAAATCTAAACTACATGGAAAAACAATATCAAAACAATTCTTGTCGTTGGACGACAAAAGGTTTGTTCTAATAGAGGATGGGCATCCACAACCCGTAGATTGGCATGGTGTCAATGAATAGACTAGGTCTATATATTGGTGTACGTCTCGGACGTCTCGGCCAAGAAGCCTAAGAGCATCTCACGACTTATGACGAAATGAAATCCATACATTGGATGTTTGGGTAGTCTTTGAGTCAAGGAAAGTGTGGTGCCTCAGATAGAAATCCATGATGCGAAATAGAAGGCGAAGACGTCAATTAGGGAGAATCTTCCTTAAATGTTGACGTGCTTCGATACTGCATGAATGATAAGGTTATAATAGAAAAGTTCAGTAAAGAAAATTTTATTCTAGAAACACTACTCTTTTATATGAACTTAAAAGTGGAAACAAGTGTTGTCTTCTAGAATTTCACTTCAGGAGCTTGGAGCTCAAGAGAAAATCTTGGAGGTCGGACCTCAAAGGCTATATATAAAGAGAATTTTGAATAGAGGAATGCACCCAAAGAAAAATAGTCAAGACCAAGAATGATGGAAAATGTTTCCATTGTCACAAGCTTGGCCATTGGAAAAGGAATTGCTCCTAAGTACAATGAAATGAAGAAGAATACAAGGAAGATAAATTGGATTTACCTATACTTGAGTCTTGTTTAGTGGGAGAATCTTCCAACCCCTAGATAGTTAATTCGGGAGGCACTGAACATGTGTGTTCTTCATTTAAAAGAAGTGACTATTGGGAGTAGTTAAACATTGGATAGATAGGACTAAAAACAAAAGTTGTTTCAAACATGGTAGTTAGAAACGACAATGGGTAATAGTAGAACGAACGACAAATAATTTCTCCAAAATCCAAGACATATCTATGGCATCTTAGGTTGTGTTACATAAATTTCAATAGTATTGAAAGGTTAGTAAAAAAGTGGTTTTCTAACTGGGTTAGAGATGGACACTTTACCAATATGTGAATCTTGTATAGAAAGCAAGATGACCAAGAGACCCTTTACAACTAAAAGAGCTAGAACCAAACAACCCTTAGAACTATTAAGACTCTTACGGTCTGATGAATGTTAAAGCTCGGGGAGGGTATGAGTACTTTGTATCCTTTACGAATGACTACTCAAGATATGGTAATCTAATGCAACATAAATTAGAAACCCTTGAAAAGTTCAAGGAGTTTAAGCAGAGGTTGAGAACCAATTAGATAGAAGGATTAAAACAGTATGATCGGATCGTGGTAGAGAGTATATAGACTTGGAATTCCAAAACTACTTAGGTAGAACATGAGATTATGTCTAAACTCTTAGCCCATGGAACTCCTCAGCTGAATGAAGTTTCAGAAAGGAGAAATACAACATTTTTAGAAATGGTTTGGTCAATGATGAGCTTTGCTCAACTGCTCATATCGTTTTGGGGATACGCGTTAGAGACCGCGTTAAATATTTTGAATATAGTTCCATTAAAGAGTGTCTCGAAGACACCAAAGACACCCTATGAGTTAAGAAAAAAACGTAAAGGTAGTTTACGCCACTTAAGGATTTGGAGAAGTTCGGCCTATGTGCTAACTACAAAACCAAAGAAGTTAGAACCGCGTTCAAAACAACTTGTTGGGGATTGTCATAGTGAGTAGCTGGGAACACAACGTCACAAGAAGAAATTCACGTATTCTCTAATATTGTGGAAGATGTAGAGTTGTTCCCTTAAAAACTGATTCAAGGACTTGAACAAAGGGTACCCGCCTCTCATTGGCTTGAGAGGACATTGGTTTATAGTATGACTATATACAACCTTTTCATTAGAGGAATGAGTGGCGCTTAAGGAGAAAGATATAATCACAGGGGTAGAACGGATTTCTTGTCCCAGCTGTGAATTACGAACTAGCTCATGATAGATCATATGACAGATGACCGATTATATCCGTGGACGTTAACTTGTCCTATATTGCGAGAGAGTTCAGCACAGACCTTTAGTGGAATAAGCCTGATGATAACGAGCAGGGATTGGATCCCAAGTCGTTGTAGCTTCCAAACTATAGGTCCACAGGTCCCTGGGCTAACTCAATGACTAGTACACTGTTTTATTAGAGAATAAATTTGAAGAGTTCAAATTCACAAATTAATTATGTTGGACATAATTAATAGGAGTGTTAAGTTTAATGAATAAAGTTAGCTAATTAATATATTGGATATATTAATTAAATATTTTGGACAAATATGAATAAGAATAAATTAATTTATTGGATAAATTAATTATAATAATTATTGGATTATTGTTGAGAGAATTCAGCTAATATTATGTTGGACATATTATTGGATAATTTTTAAAACAAAATTATAATAAATATGTTAGTCATATTTGCTTAATAATTATTGGATAATTATTAAAATGAGAATATTAATTAAATATGTTGGACATATTAATTGAATTAATAATTATAAGATAATTATTATTTGTAGAAAATTAATATATTGGATATATTAGTTGTAGAGATTTATTTATTACAATATATTGGATATATTATGGGTAGAGATTTATTGGATAAATATCAATTAAAAATAAATAAAACTAATTTTTAAATTAGGATGAGAAATATTTGATTTTTCTTAATATCTTTTATTATTGGATATTAAAATATTATATTTTCCTAATTTAAAGATTCACTTTTCTACTATAAATAGAGGCATGGGAGGTCTTCATTCTCATCTCTCCTAATTGAGAGTAACCTAATTCTCAAATAGAGAAACATTTCTGCAATTAAGTTCTCTTTTTCCTCTCGAGAAAAATACTTCTAAGCTCCCTTCCCTGAAACGCTTCCCATCAAGCCCTCAGTGCGACATAGAAGATATGGCCTGGAAGATTGAAGCAGACTAAAAAGGTATTGATTTTGATCCTACTCAGCAGGTTCAGGAAATTGATCATGATCCTCTCCTCCATAAAGACTCGCCAGAATTGATCAAAGCGTCAACTAAGGTGAGTTTTTATTTACAACATGTCAATCACCTAGGGTAAATTGCATGTAAATTAATTGGATTAATTTAAAATTTATTAATTAGATTAATTAATATGAAATTTTTATTATTCACACGCTTCTACCAAGTTTAAATGCATGCACCTTTTCACAATTTCCAACACACATATCAGATAACATGGAAACACATCAGTCAACACAACAACAACTATCTCAATCAATATGCACACATGTTATTGCACCACAGACCAGGAGAAGAATGTACTTTTATATACTGTGCTATAACATGTGTGTAAAGACCATTAAAAACAAACTGTGGACGTTAAAATTATCAAAATGATCAGACATTGAAAAACGTGTTTTCGGGTCTCGAGACTCGGTCAACTTGGTTGGTCGGTCAAAGCTGCTCAAATGTGGTCAGTGGCTTACATTTCATTAATATGAGGTCAAAAATTCAATAAACAAGGCCAGTAAAGGATTAAAATGACCAACTACAAGGAATGTCAACACTTTATATAAAGCATGGTCAACAAAGTCACATGGCTACTTAGTTTGCCAACAATGTTTTATAATAATAATAATAATAATAATAATAATAAAAGTAGTTCAAGACATCAAGGGTGGTTAAAACTCCCAAGGTTTGCCAATAGTGGTTCTACACAAAGCATGGAGTTTCTACATTTAAGGTTTCCCACTAAGGATTTCATCTTGATAATGACTTAGAATGGATTATGCTTACACAAGGTCACTCATGAGGATTTCATTGAAACATTAACATAAAATCATGAAAAACTAAAATAATTCTCATAAATAATAAGGTGTTCACCAAGGCCAAACACAGTGATGGAAATGGCTTATATGGTGGTGGTGGTCAACCTGCCATAACAAAACGAGCAAGGGCGAACTTCACATGAATGGCGGAGAACCTGCAAACGACGCATAATCAGGACAAAGGAGGCCAAAGGCCTAGCTTCCGACATTAGAGGCACTAGCGACGACAGTCTCGGCTTTAACGGCAGGAGACGTCACGTAGCAGCGACCAAATCTGGGCCGATGTGGACGTCACGAATTGGTTCGATCACAGAGACGCGACAACCATGGCGAGAATGATCTCCAATAGCGACACTATCGATCCAAAAATCTGACAAGGAAGTGCCCATTTTCAAAAATACAAAAGAAGAAGAAGGAGAGAAAGAAGACGACCCGAATTTTGAAGTTGGAAGAAAGAGATGTTAGGTCAAAAGTTGGTTTTGATTGGTCGACAAGGTGTGTTTGGATAAAGTGGATATGAAGAGTAAGTTTGTAAGGGTGAGTGTTTGGAATGAGAATAAACCAAAACTTGAATACTTTGCTTTATAACTCACAATAATTAACTAACCAACTCAATATCTTTGCAATAACTTATTTTATTAATGTAAGAATCCTTAAATTCTTAATATTAATCAAATCTTTTACTTTTCTCAATTTAAATAATTATGGACAACTATGAATTTAAAAATCATTCAAGACTAGGGAAAATCTAAATTTTAATCCTTTAGAAAACTTAGGGTCGTTACACTAGGTGCACTCTGTTATCATTCTTTTTCAATAGAGAAATCTCATCTTAAGTCAAGAACTCTATTCCTTCCTTAGTCAGACCTTTGACAAAGTAATCTCAGCTCATTTTCTATTCAGGCTTCTCATCAAGCACTCAGTATAGCAAATAATCTATAGTCTGAAAGATTAGAAGAGATCGTTAAAGAAGCTCTAAGAAGATTTATTGATCTTACACAGCATAAAGATCCTCTAAATTTAACAGAGGCGTCATTCAATATGAGTAGATTTTTTACAACAAGTTAATCACCTTGAGTAATTTCATGTAGTTAATTAATTAGATTAACTATTAATTTTTTACAATTATCACATGCTTGGCCGCGTTTATAGCATGCTCCTACCCTCAAATCCCAACAGGTTGAAGTTTAATGTTAGTGGAAGTCTATTGACTTAGTGTTTCTTAATATCTATCTTCATAACTAAGGAGTATAAGGGAATGGAAAGGAAGATGAAGAAGCTTGAACGAATAGAAGGAAAAAGAAGGGATTGGGATGCAGGAGAGCCCTTTTCGACCCTGAGAAAAGAGACACAAGTAAAGGGGTAAAGCAAGAAGGATATGTTTTGAACTAGAGGATAAAAATATTAAAGCTTCAACTAGCCTCACTCGTGGTCGGAGTATGGTTAAGCAAGAGAAGTAGGCCTCACTACAAGAAAAAAAATTAACGATAGCTTTCAAAAAATGCTATGATAGACATATAATAGCGTTTATGAAATGTTGTCGTAGCCCATGTTATTAAAAGTATCGAACCAATAATAGCGTTTTTCTACTGCTATTAAAAATGCTGTTAAAAGT
>JBBMEG010002295.1:0-40980 GCA_037832605.1 Cyclanthera cordifolia | reverse complement strand
CCTTTCTCGAGGCTCATTTTGGGAGGTTGGCCCTGTCGTGCCACCCGCTCTGCGATTTTCGTTTGGCTGACTTGCTCACCGGGTTAGAGCAAGTGCCTCACGATCACTTTGCAAGGACAACGAAGTTGGATCGTGACATCATGCACAAAAGATGTTACGCACAATAGATGTCAGGCACAAAAGATATCATACACAAAAGATGTAATGCACATAAGATATCACGCACAAAAGATGTCAGACACTAAAGATGTCGAGCTGATCGACATCTATTGTGACCGACATCTTTTATAAGATGTCGAGCACGTGTCTAGCATCTTTTATAATAGATGTTGGTCAACGCTTGACATCTATTCTCCTGATTGTAGTAGTGACATAGAACTTGACTATAACTTTGTAGGGGAAAAAGTTGCTCAAGGATTCCAATCAGCAAATATGTGTTTGGAATGTTAGTAGGGTACACGCATAATTAACGCGACAAAAGCATGGCGAGTTCATAATTCAATTCTAATTTGATTTATCTCAATAATCTAATGCAAAACTCCTAGGTGATGTGTTTGTTATAAATAATAGCATAGTAGAAGTCTCTGATCTAATCTGATGGGTCATTGCTGTCTGAGTAGGATTAAGTATTTTTAAGAACTACTTGATTATTCTCCTCCACTCTTTCTAACTATATCTCCTTGCTACATTTATTGCTTGGTGAGAAACCAAAGAGAATTAAGAGCTAGGAGAATTTAGTTTGATAATTTAGAAATAAGAGAATTTCTAAACTTGGATAAGGTATTCTCAATATGAGATGTAATGTTGATAGAGTGTTTCATGACCTCTATTTATAACCTTCGTGTGACCTATAGAATAGAAAAATATAATATCTTTCGATATTTAATATTAAAATAAAGTAGACAAATCTCTCCAAATATTTATCTTATGAATATTTATCTAATAAATATTTATAACATCTCTTTTCAAAAAAGATGCCTCATTATAAGTTGGAGAAAAATCATGTCTTTCCTACATGAGAAGGAATTTTGAAAATCCCAATATATCTGATATGTTTAATTTTCTTTAATTGATATTTAATTAACCAATAAATGCAAATTAAAATAATATATCCAATATATTATTTTATCCCCATTAAATTTTTTTTAACATATCCAATATATTAATTAAACATCTTTTTAAATAAATAATTATCTAAAATTTGTTAACTTAATTAATTTATCCAATGCATTAAGAAATTCTCCAAAAATTAATATTTATTCAATAAATATTATTTTATTACTATATCCAAAATATAAATACTTAGTTAAACAAATTAAACTAAAGACCCTTGAAACTGTCACTTTAATAAAACGATGTACTTATAAATATAAGCTATCTCAGGTACTGCTGAACCTATATATTATAGCTAAATGAATCGAGATCCAATCCTTATTCATTAAAACTGGGATAACTTCACTAAAGGCATATGTTGAATGCTTTTGAACTATACGACAAGTTATGTCTAGGGATATAATCGGTCATTCGCTAATTGATCATGCACAAGTTTGTTTAAATTCACAATTGGGACAAATCTGTTTTACTCTTATGATTACATAATTTTCTTAAGCGACACTGATTCCTCTAATGAAAAGTTTTTCATGATCTAATTATAAACTAATATCCTCTCTAGCCAATAAAGCCGAATACTCTTTGTTTAAGCCCTAGAATCAGTTCTTAAGGGAACAACTCTTCTACTTCCACAATAATAGGGAAGGAGTAAATTTCATCTTGTGATGTATTCCATTCCCAACATAGGAGGCTTCTTGATCCAATGTTGTTTGACTGGTCTCACCAATGCATATCAAATGACGTTTTCATAATGCAAGAGTTCACAACTCACTTAAGATTATCATATGATCACCCTAGTGAAATATTTGATCTACGTCCATAACGAAATTACTAGACTGATCTAATACTTCTAGTCCAATCTTATGCAAAAACTCTTTTTGCATAGTCACCTGCACTAACATGTCTCCAAATGAAGAACTCGGGTTAGGTTGCTTGCATCTATTACAAAGTTGGTCATACCAACATTATCACCAGGATTTAGGTTCCCTACTTTAGTCCTTATATTGTAGACAGATTTATGTTATTCACTTAGATCTAAATCTACTTGTATGTCCTAAAAGTGTTCGTATTAATAATCATGATCTTATCACAATTAATCTAATTAATGCGATCAAGTTGGATGATGTTTATAACTTAAATGCACAATAAATGAAAATAACAACTCTTTTTTAATAATTGAATATTTCAATAAATGTCGTACACTAAATGTTGTTCTTTAAATTGCGAGTTGCTAAGCCTTTAGGCGTAGTCCCTGGCCATATATAACTTCTTATAATCAATTAGAAGACATATTTAAGCTTCAAAGAAAATCAGAATATGTGCTAACCCTACCTATGATTTGAATAGTTGCACAAGAGCTATATACACAATATCAAATCTATGTGGTAAATATACCGATAATAAAGTACAAGTAAATCCCAAAGTTCATAAAAAAAGAGATTCAAAAGAACTAATTAGTCCCAAATTTCATTCAAATGTCATACCTATATTATCAACAAATAATCATTCATCAGAACCCTTGGGCGACACCTAGTCGTTCTATAAAACGGCCTCCTTCTCTACTTGCCCAGATTTTCTAAATCACTGTTCGCATTTATTTCTTCTTTTCTTTTTACTATTGGCTCCTTTATATGAATTAGAAGATGACTCTTTGGCTTCCTAACGTAGAATGAACATAGAAGTCTCTCTTTTCCATCCATCTACCGCTCTTTGTATTGAATGAGTTTGGTGGAAAAATATTTTATTTACAATGAGACGTTTATATACAATGACCAAATTAAGGCTTGCAAAAATTTGTAATTTCCTCTAAGGGGATCACTTCCAAGTGGAAGTTGGACAATTTTTTTGTATTTACAAAAAAACCTCTAATTAGTTAAAGAACAAAGCACCTCTAAGTATATGAAATGACAAAATTTGTCATGTTGTAGATCATGAGTAATTATTTTCAAATTATCAAGTTGAACTAGGAGAATTAGTAAGATATTTTATTATCCTTTAATTAGGACTTTTTGGGATCTTTATTTCCTTTAAATTTTGGATTTTAGTAGTGGAAAAGCAAGGATTAACTCTAGGTCCTAATTTCATTCTTTTGTCTATTAGATCTTTTAGTTGACTCATTCAAGGTTTTCTAGGCATATTTATCGAGAAGTTCTATACAGTCAAGATGTAAGGACTTCTACCTAGGGTTGTGTGGTCCTTAATGCTATGTTTAACTTTGTAATTATCTCGTAATTGCTGAAATTATCTATTGATGTATGATTAAGCATGCTGAATGATAGAACGATACTTTTAGTTATTTATGAGTTGTTTCATTATGATGATTATCTACATAATGTTCTTATGAGTAGCTTACTATTTGTTTAACTATTGATTGATATCATGAGCTGCATGTTGTCTTAAATTAATGTTTCTTATTTATTGAACTGCTCACATGTTGATTACTGTTTAATATTATGTGATGCGGAGTATGTACTTAGTGGTATGGGACGTTAAGTGTGTTTATGTAGATAATATATGTTGTTTTCTTTCATTCTTATACTTGTTAATTGTGATCATTCTGAGGGCTAACAGGATTTTAGAAACTAGTAACTTAATACCTAGTTTGTGGCTTATGAGACCTGTACTGAGTTACAACATTAAGCAGAATATGGTTCATATTGGACCAAGGACTTTGTGAAGGTCACTAGTACTCAGTCTAAATCGCATTTTTTTTTTTTCTGTTTGGCATGTGCTGAAATGGTACGTGTTCAGCTGGTGCAGGCCTACGCCTGACCATATATACTTGTGTGTGGTATGTAGGTAAATGCATCTGGCGAAAGCTTTCACGATCATGTGACATTAGCATACACTTTCTTGTCGTCTAGAGTCGTTGATCGAGGTACCTCATAGGTCTTCTAAGTCTTTGGTTTGATATGCCCTTATGATTTGTTAAGATATCGTTCTTGGAGTCTGTATTTGCTCCATATTTAGAGGACAAGTTGTGTTTCTGATGAGTCTGAACTTGTTGTGTCTCACTTCAGCCAGGGCTAGTATGTCTTAAAGTACTAATACTTATTGCTAGGGGCTAATGTGTCCTTAATGATTGATTGCTTTCCAGGAACACTTAGATACTTGACAATTGAACCTTAGAGGCTTCCCAACTTATAATCGATGAGCTTAATATCTCTGTTGGCTTTAAGATAGGGCATGAGTCCCTAAGCTAACCTGGTCACCTAACAAAGGCCCGTGATTAGGATTACCATGTGCTCCAGATGATGGTCCCAAGTGTCAAGTTTTAGATGATGTATGTAATTCATTGATTCAATGCTAGGCTATGCATGCTATTTGTACTCTATGCAGGGGTTCTTACTGAGTATTTCTTAATACTCGCCCTTATTATTTTCTCTTCTAGATATTCAGTGTTACCAAGACGTATGAGCTGAATGAGGTTGTTGGATCATGAGAGATACATGTTTAATATTTTATTTATGTTATTCTATTATGTGCAAACTATTTCAAGCCAATTATTTCATATAGATATATTTTAATTATCTCCTAGTTAGGAGACTATTTTAATGTTTTAACCATCTTAGATTTATTTATTTCAATTTGGATGAGTGCATGTTTTATTTTTAAGAATCAATGTTGTTTAATGATTTTAGACATGTGATAACTCTCTATTTAGAGAGTTATTTAGCTTACTTTTACTAAAATTTCATGTGCTTTAGAAGTTAATATCTTAAGAATTGTATGATTTTATAGGAAGAATAGGCTAAATACATAACTTTGCCAATTTAGGCATGTTAAATATGAAATATATAGAAAATGCACTTTAAGGCAAGTTTTTGAATTTTTCTAGCAATTTATTGCTTAAAACTCATAATGATGTGAGCATTCATGATTACCACAGGAATGAGAAGCTAAAGACATCGGTGTTTCCAAAATGTTGTTGATGCTCGCAGCATAGGTGCAAAAGTGCAGAAGTTCAGATGTTGAGAACATTGACAAAGGCAATGCATTCCCAATGTTGGCCGCATTCTAACCACATCAGATTAAATGCTGATAAAACACAAAATATCTTTTTACTCAGATCAAGGATGGATTGAAGAGCTCATATCTATTGTTGATTTCCCAAGCAAAGACACTTTGACAACAAGTCAAAGGAGACCCAAAATAGCATCCTAAAATCGTGGATGTGGTGTAGTGTGAGAAAAACAAAGAATTTCTTGACCTATGTAAGGGAGCATCATTCAATAAATAAGTGTAGTCAAATTTTGAAGTTAGAGTGAAGGTCCATTACTTTTATTGAGTTTTCTAGTAAATCAAAGAGAGAGTGTTGTTCCTACACCTGAGGACATTATGAATGTGAAAGGCATTGTATCCAACTAACTTGGCAAGTAGTCAAGAAGCAAGGCAACCATAGTCTTGAGCATTGTTTGTGAGTGACAAATAAGCAAGGGACTTCTCATTCTATTCCTTTTATGACTTTATTTTTATGACAAAAATTTATTGTAACTTATTTATTGTTTTAAACATTTAATTTTCATGGAAGTTATATTCTTTTTATTTATGTTTATACTTATTGCTTATTGCTTAGTAGTAGTATGATTTCACTATGTAGAGGTTCTGATCGTACTATTTTTTGTGATGTCCCTTGCATCCTGAATACTTAGTACTAAATAGACTGTTGCATGCATTCATTATGTGAAGTGTCTGGTTGTACTGTATGGGTCAATTTCCTTCACATTCTGAATGGTTGCAAGATCTGCCTATTAAGTATTTGCATGTGTCATTTTGTAATGAGCTAACCAAATAAATAGTTAAGTTTTCAAAGTAAGTAATTTAATTAACAAGGGTCGACCGGCCATCCATTTTTTATTTTTGTTTCGCTTTGCTTTGACCAAAAGAAAGTAAATTGAAAGATTCTTATTGTTGTTATTAGGTCACTACTATGATTTAGTAGATTTGAGGAAAAGGTTCCTCAAAGCCAGCTCACTAATAAATGTGTACCACATTCTTAATGGAGGTAGCATTAAGAGAACGCGTTTTGACCATAAGGCATTGATATACAACATACACTTAGCTTTCTACAATGTCAGTTGCCTTAATTAATGACCTTTGTATTTTTATTATTGATGTGGTGCATATTACTTAGCATCCATTATTTACTATGCATGTTTCAATATAGCGGGTGTTACTCTTGATGTTGTTTGAGTAAAGACCATCTTGTCACATTGACAATGTTATACACCTGCATTCCAACTTATTTCACCTAACTTTTGTGTTTATTTAATCTACCCAAACCAAAATATGAAATTACTTCAAAGAATTGGTCCTTGAGGAAATGACTTGGATATGCTTATTACTTGATATAATTAACACCGTACACTTGCATTTTCAAGGCACTAGAGATGTTTAGGGCATATCCAATGCGAATCTATATCCTAAAAAAAATTTAAACATCAACGTTGCTTCTAATTTCCCATCAACATGCATGTTTCTAAATTAACAAAATAGGTTTTGTTTTAAGTCGGGTCTTTACACTAGTGAATCTTAAAAATATAGGCAAATCTTGGAGAAAGCCTTTCTTGTCCTAAAAATATAGGCAAATTTTTAAGTTTTTTAGAATTTTCTTTATGTTTTCAAAATTACTCGCCAGATTCGACAAAAATCCTTGAATTTGAGTTTCCAACTTATGAAAACTAAAAAATACTATCATAAAACTTGTCTTTGTTTTTTGAATATGATGAAGAAATTAAACTTTTCGTAGAGAGATAATATTTATGATAGACAAATAAACTAAATTTTAAAAATAATATTGGAGTCCTTAAGCATCAAATCACATTTGCCGTTAATCTATTTTAATTAATTCCTTGTTCTTTCACTTGAGGTGAACTTTCCACCAATTTGTCTTATTGATAAGCTTCATTTAGAAGCAAATTAATGTAGTCCGAGAGACATTTCTATTATTTAATAAAGGTTACTTTTCAATTTTTCTTTTTTTTTTTAATTGCATAGGTTGTGATCCATTATGAACTTTTAATAGCTTTATCACATGAAGAGTGAAACTCTAACGATATCTTGTACAATCTAGTAATCGAGCATGGAACATATTTCCCCCACAGATTTCTTCATTTGAGAGACAAAGATGGGCCAACATGAGCAGAATTAAGTTGGCCAATACCTTCGGGAATGGAGACGATTTCCTTGACTGAACTCCTAACTCCAACAAAACTTACACCGTCAGATCTTGTTAAAATTTATGTGTGAGGTGTTTGTTTGAATGTTTTATGAAAATATTAAAAATGAACTTTTATAATCACTCTATAAAAACCGCATTATCCAAACGAGCTATTTTGAGTGATTACAAAGAAGAAATTATTATAATAGCTCGTTTATCCAAACACCTCACGCATCAATTTTAATCACTGAAACAAACCCTTGAGCTATTATAATCATTTCTTCTTTGTAATCATTCAAAATAACTCATCATTTTTAATCACTCAAAATAATCACTTCACAAATTTGTAAATAAACACCTCAAGGGTTTGATGAATGTTTCTACCTTGCTTCCTAAGAAAGTAAAATTCTTCTCATGGTGTCTCTTTAACAAGAGTGTGAACTCATACAATACAAACATGATATTTTTATTCTCTTTGCTTCATGGTGTTGTTGTCCTCCATGGAAGGCCATCTATGAGATATGTCTATCCATTGTTGAGACTCTCTATCCAGCAACGGCATGTGACATGAAGGCTTCCAACATTGATTGATAGCATCCCATGCTTTTTTAACCAAAATAGATTTATTTTCGGCCCCGGCAAAAAAACGATGTTGTGAAATAAACAGGCCCCTCATCAGCCCAAATATCATACCAGAAAAAATTGTGTTCCGATCATTAATTTTCCACTGCAAATTGCGAGACATAACATCTTGAAGAGTTTTAATGCTATGCCAAGGAGATTTAGAACTCGCAAAACCACAAGTAGAAGGTAAATCTCCCATGTGTTTAGGAGAATATCTAGCATTGATAACCTCCTTCCAAAGAACACTGTTTTCATGTTTGAACCTCCAATGTCATTGGCCAAGCAAAGCTAAATTGTGGACTAAAATGTTTGGAAGACCCAGTCCAACTAACTCCTTTGGCTTGGAAACTATATCCCATTTAAGATTGATGCCTCTCCGCAGGAACTTTCGAATAATTTTTTCAATCTTGTTGCAGATAAAAGTAGAAGCTTTGAAGACTAATAATAATAAGTAAGTTGGGATGTTGCTTAGAACATATTGGGCTAGAGTTAATCGACTACATTTTGATAGATACGCATATTGCCAGCAATCAAGTTTTTTGTTGTTCTTTTAAATAGTAGAATGCCAAAAATTGGACATTCTTAGATTATCACCAAGGAGCATACCCAAATACATCAAAGGGAGTTGAACAAAAAGGGTCATTCCACATAACAGTAATATCCTCTTGTAAAAGTTTGATTTAGATAATACCTGAAAAGGATGATTATTTGAATATTGATTTTCAAACCCAAAGCAGCTTCAAAGACTTTAATAATATGAAGAAGGTTGTTGATCTTTGTGCAATCTACTATAGAGAAAAGTAATATGTCATCTGCAAATAATAAATGAGTAATGTGGCATTGGTTAATCGTGCATCCCTCTATAATCCCTTTTTGATGTGCATCATTGAGTAATCGAGATAGATAATCCATGGCTATGACAAAAATGAATGGTGATAATGGATCTCCTTGTCTGATTCCTCTAGTGGCTTTGATTTTTCTCCTGAGTCTTCCATTAACAATGATGGAATAACTGACTGTAAAAATACATGAATGATGAATCCAAGTGATCCATTTTTATCAAAACCTTTGAGCTGAAGTAAAGCCAACAATAAACTCCAATTGATCTTGTCATAAGTTTTCTCAATGTCAAATTTAAAAATGATTTACATCTGTTGCAATAAGAACCGCATCAATGATTTACCTTCCATGAACAAAGGCGCATTGGTTTGAAGCAATAGTGTTAGGCAGAATCCATTTCAAACGCTCAGCAAGGACCTTAGAAAGAATCTTGTAAACACTTATAGTCAAACTAATAGAACGAAAATGATCATAAACTTTTTTTGGCTTGATCACTTTAGAGATGAGAGCAACATATGTTTCATTAACTGCACGATTCACAATGCCATTCTGAAAAAAAAAAATCTTTGAACAAGAGCAGAATAGATGACTCGAAGATGTTCCAAATTTTTTTTAAGAGTTCAACAGTGAAGCCATCAGGACCAAGGGCCTTGTTGTTGCCAGTGTTTTCCAAGCTGTTGTATATTTTCCTTTTATGTGAAGGGAATGCACATAGATGAGGCTCGAAAGTTGGATATTTTCTCCAACTGTTGTGAAGTGAATTGCACAAATCAGTTCACTTTAGGAATTGTGACATTTTCTCATTGTATTTAATTAGGTGTTCTTATAACCTTTGTATGTTTATTGCATACGCCATCAAAGTCTATAGGTTCGAATGTTTATTTTCAATGTTATTAAAAAAAAAGAAAGAAAAAATATTTGGCTTACGCAATAGATAAACTTTCAATTAGAATTAGATGCACACATTTTCACAAACCCCACATCCTTATATTGAACATAGCATAAAATTATATATATTACAAATACACACAACTTCTTTATTTAAGAACATACCACATAAACTTAGGGTATTCATTTAGTAATTTAAGGGTTTAATTCTTGGAATATATATAAGCATCAAGGCCTTTGGAGACTTTGATAGCCATTTCCAAGTAGTTTTCAGGTGAAGGCATATTTTCATTTGCCTTTTCAAACTCAATTGTCCATTTTGCAAAGTTTCCTCCAACTTTGTTCAACCCTCCATTAACAGCTTCAAGCTTTGCTCTGAACACTTTGTAATGCTTTAGAACATCTCCTTCAACAACTTCATAAACAATATGTTTATTCACATCATCCACCACTTTCATCTTTATCTTTGCTGCTGCTGGACTTCCTGTTCATTTTTTCATAATTCAAATAACTCATTTTCTTTATATTTCCCATGCATGAATCAAATATTTTCCTAATATATGTGAATATTTAATTTTTTTACAAAATAATTTTTTTTTTATTAAATTCTAGAGTGGAAAAAAAAAAAAAAATACCTATACCTTTGTTTAATTAATTTAGTTTTTCAATCTAGGTTGGTATCATTTGAAATAACCTTTTTAAAAAGTAAATAAGTATATTTCAAGAGGACTAAGCCAATAAAGAACATAGTTATCGTCTCAAGTTCAAATCTCCTACTCTAAATTAAAAGAAAGCTTTAAAATGTATTATTAATTTCTTTAGCATTTGTTTAATAACTTTTTTTTTTTACATTAATATTTTTTCCTATTGACTTTCTTTTGTTATTAAGATTTCATATTTATTTATTTTTATTCGAAACTTAAAACTCGTCAGATATTCCTTTCCATTTGGCCCGTAAGATTATGTTAGAGGTTGTTTGTTTTGAGTGTTTATGGAGATTTTATAAACGAAGTTTTATAATCACTTTTTAAAAACCTTATACAAACGAGCTATTATTACAATTTCTTCTTTATAATCACTCGAAATAACTCATCATTTCTAATCACTCAAAATAAAGACTCCACAATTTTACAAACAAACACCCCTTAAGTCATATTTGATTATGAATACAAGAAAATGAGAATAAGTTAGTGTTTGATAAAATGACCAAGTAACATAATCTTATGGGCCAAATGGAAAGGAATATCATTCTTTCTCATCTTTTCCCACTACTCCAAACATATCTTAACCGGTTATGAAACTGAACCTAAATTATTATTAATTAGAGTCATATAAATTTGGTGAGAATGCATGCAGTGAGTGAATATTTGATCATAAAATAATACCTAGAGAGAGGATCAAAATGATTTTTCTTTTAAAAAAAATAAAGATATTAAGATTAAAAATGAAACAAGCATAAAATCTTAATATTAAAACAATATAATGTCTCACCAAGGTGGTATTTCCAATGCATAACACTGCCAGGAGAGAAACTTTCTCCTTCTACAAACTGAAAACTCTGGAACTGATCAGGAAACATATGGACCAAATCTCCCATATGGCTCCTAAAGAAGCCATAGAACTTCTCAGGAGAACATTTCAGCTGAACCTTTCCCCAAATACTCTCAGTTTGGCTCATTTTCTTTTGATATATGATCAAAACTTTGTGTTCATTGAGGGGTTTTATACTGAATTTGGGTGAATATTTTATGAATTATTTGAACCACCACTCAATAATTTGGCTAACTTTTTACATTTTTAATCTCTTTTTTTGTGGCAGTTCCCACTAACTCTATATTTAAATCAAGTTTTAGTAGCCTTGTTTATCTATTGCTTTGATCAGCTACCTTTGTTAATTAGTTTGTGGTTTGGTTTTATTTTATATCAATTTTTAACATTTTTTATCACCATTAAGTGGCGGTTCATGATTCACATTTTTTTCACACTAAACCTATATTTAATTCCAGTGTGTTTATGGTTATTTAATTCCAAGGTAGGTAAAATAATCTCCGGAAACATAAACAAATTGTCATAAGAAAATCAATACGAAAGATGTGATTAAAGATAATTAGACTTTTTATCAAATTGTAATTACAACACATTAAAAATCGGAGTTTTAGTGTCGGTCATATGCCGACATCAACTATATTTTGTGTCGGTCAAACGACCGTCATCAATACCGATGTCATTAAAGACATTTAGTGACGGGTAAAAACCGTCACCAAAAGTCTTTAATATCACGTAAATTGACCGACACCAAATACCTTTAGAGTCGGTCATGACCGACACCAAAAGTTATTTGGACCGGTTATTTTAATAAAGGAAATGGTGTCGGTTTTTTTAAAAACACAAACTTTTGGTGTCGATCGGACCGACAGCAAAAGTCAGTTGGACCGGTTTTTTAAAGAGAAAATTGTGTCAATTTTTTCAAAAACACGGATATTTGGTGTCGGTCTGACCGACACTAAAAGTCCAGACCGACACCGAATGTGACTGATACCAAATATTCGTGTTTTTAAAAACATTTTGGATTGACCGATAGCTTTTTCCTCCTTTGTAATAGTGCAAGAAACTCGTGAAAGATTGTCTTGCCTGTACTAGCACGGTCAAAAACATGTTTCAAAGTGCACAAGAGTTCAACTCTAACTATATTGGAGAAATGTAGAGCTGGTGAATAATGAAAATTATTTGATTAAAATGTTAAATCAATAAAACTTGCATTATTCAGGCTCGATCATCTCTTAATCCTTAAGGTCACTTACTAGTTCATAGGAAGTTGAAACGACTGGAGGGCTTGTCTACAATCGCTCGTCTTTACTTAAAGTGCGCTTCTACTGAATGGTTCCTAAAGAACGCCTCCTACTTAGCCAATTTGGTGAAAAAGCTCTTCTACTATTATGAATTTTAGAAAACACCGTTGGGGAAGTTATCATTGGTTGTGTTGCAAAAGTGACATCCCGGTTTAGGCCTTTTCAGCTAGGACAGATTCTACACAAGCCGGACTCAATAGGTCAACTTCTAGTAGCCGTAGCTCAAGGGGGTATTTGTGATTGTTTTTTATCTATGTACTCCTTTTATTTTTTAAGTAGAATATTTTTCTAAGTACTTCACCTTGATGTTTGTTGAATTTTTTTTTTTCTTCAGGTTGTAACTTTGAATTTTTGCAATTGATTGTTGATTAATTATCTACTACTCTCGCTTACCCCAAAGTTAAGTTGTGAAGTATGATAAATCAATAGACTCCTAGCTTAAATTTAGAGAGCTTTTCATAGAATGATGATACAATCTTAATTGCTAACACTTCTTGAAAACGTAGGACTAAATTTTTATTAAAGAAAAAATATTTCTCAAATGCACATGGTGCAAGGATGGAGGAACTTATTCCAGTCCATGTCTTAACGGTAATGAGTGCATGAGCATGCGACTTTGGTGACCTCATAAGGTCTTTTCCAAAGCGGCTCAAGGACTCCATTGTTGAACTCTTGTTATCTTTAGGAGGGTTGCACCTCTTCTTCCCTCCAGGAGATCATACTCACTCGCGGTTGTTGGTCCTTTTTTTATGTGTCAAAAGACTCAATACGTGAGATGAGAGGCTTATCTCGATTGAGGTTACTGCTTCCGCCCCAAATGATAAAGAGCTGAGGGTCTTGACCATTGATGTTCAGGGTATGGTGCGGTACGCCCACAATGCTTGCAGGGTTCCTTCGACCATGACCCTTCCAAGATTCCGGCTTGGTCTTGAGATTCTTCTTGGTGATCTTGTTGACTACCTGCACTTTCCCATGTACTTGTGAAGAGCTGACAATTAGAAATATTGTCGAATCTCTAGCTCAAAGAAAAACTATTTTTTTCAGTGATATTCGCCAAGGCCTCAACTTTAGCCTGCTTGGTGAAGTAATCAACTACTACTACCACGAACTTGACTTGGCCTCGCCCAGTCGATAGGGTTTTATAAGTTCTACCCCCACTGTGTAAACGACCATGGCCCTATCATGCTTATAAAGACCTCGGGCTACTGTTCTTGGATGGTAGTAAATCTTTGGCATTTGTCGCATGCCCATGTATACTTTTTAGAGTCTTCGGCCATGGTCGGCCAAAAGTACCCTGCTTATTAGCTTTTGGCTAGGGATTCTACTCCTTCGTGATTTTCGCACACGTCGTCATGTATCTCTTGCCATGAGTAAGTGGCCTTGCTAGGATTCAAGCATCTGAGAAGAGGTAAAAAGTACCCCTCATATGCAGCTTGTCACTCTGTGCCATCTACTTGGAGGCCTTTGACTTTAGACGTCGTGATTCTTGGTTGGGGTGACATTCGAGGTAATGTATCCCTCAAATGAATTTTTCCTTGACTAGTTCCTCTGGTAGGGTTGTGGGTTATGTTGGAAGATTGGCCCTCCTCAGGTACTGTCTCTTGGACAGCCTCGCCTGACACTAATTCCTGCCTACTTGTGTCTCGTAAGCAGCAGTTAATTTTGCTAAGGCATCCGTGTAGGATTTTTGGACCTAGGTACTTGTTCAATTTTTACATCTATGAATTCAACCTATCCCCATTAGGGTGGGGGCCTCTTCTGCTAGGATACTTTGAACCTATTGTTCTGGGCATCCTTTGGGTTGCCTTAATTTATCATCCTAGCTCTAGTTGTACTTACCTTCTGTAAGTTCTCAATGGATGGTGCGAATTTCTTGAGGCGACGGTGAACCTTTACCTCCTATTTTCTTGTTAGGGGATTCGAACAATTTATCATCTTCTTCGACATACTTGTTTAGGCAGCCCTTTTGAATGAGGGACTCTATGGACTCTTTTAGATCATAGCAGTTTGAGGTTTCATGATCGTGATCTTTGTGAAATAGGCAGTACTTGCCCTTATTTCACTTGTTGGTCTCTTCCTTGATCTTGCTTGGCCACCTTTCTTGTCTTGAAGCTTCAACAAGATTTGCTCTACTAGAACCACTATTGAATTGTACTTCTCGAACTGATTGGGTGGTACCCCTTTTCGGTCGGTCTCCTCTTTCTTTATTGAGCATTCTTCCGCCCTTTGCTTTCTCGACTCCCTATAATCGGACTCGCGACAGCTAGTTGATTTCTCCCGCTCCGAAATGAAGTGCCTTCCATCCATGCCATCTCGATAGTTGACTAGGTCTCTCGCGCTCATGTATTTGTACGCTTTAGTCAGCAGCTCAACATATGTAAGTAGAGCTTTCTTCCCTAGCGATCATAGAAACTTCTCATCTTTGAGCCTAACCACAACTATCGCAAATGTCGTTCCATCGGTGTACTCTTCAACTTGAAGCACCTCATTATTGAAGTGCGATATGTACTACCGAAGGATCTCATGACCCCTTTGTTTCACGGTCAGCAGATGGGTGACCGGCTTCTCCTGATCTCGTACACCCAGGAAGTGGGTGACAAAAGCTTTGGCTAGCTCGCTGAATGAGGTAATAGACTTTCGCTTGAGCTACCTGAACCATCTCCGGGATGGTCTTGTGCACGTGAATGAGAACGCTCGGCACCTGATTGCATCTTGGACTCTATGGATCTTCATCCATGCGGGTTAGGGATCTAGGTGCTCTACAGAATCTTTGGAGCCGTTATAGGTCTTGATGGTTGGAAGCTTGAATTTCGTTAGGACCAGTTCCTCCATGATTTTGTCAATGAAAGAAGGGTCGACCTGATAGACTAGGTTGTCCAGGTCAAGTTCATCCTGGTTCTACGCCTTTTTCATGTCCCCCAATTGATCTTAGAGGAGGCGAAGCTGAGGTAACCAAAGTTGGTCCTCTGGTCCACCAAGCGCTGCTTCCTTTTGGCGCTGACATCACATCTCTTAGATCTGTCCTCAAGTTTAATCCTGTCTCCTGGGCACTTGGGGTCCTTGAAGGGTGTTGGGTGGATGACCGTCGAGAGGTGCTCTACGGCTGGCTGCTCCGAACGGACTGCGTTCTTAAAACGACCTTCAAGTCTAGAACTAATTCTTTTGTAAACCGATTGCTCTCAACCGGTCTTGGGTTTCTAGCGGAGCCTCTATCAGAGTCTCAATGGCTGGTGCTTTCCCTTTAGCAGGGTCCCGAACAAAAAACGTTGACTTCTCTAATGCAACCTTCTTCTTTGTAGGTCATCCCCTTGCCACCTCTGACGGTGCTTGCTGGTTTCCACCAATGATAGTCTGGGTTGAGGTGGCTGTTGGAGCAATTCCATCAGACGAGCGAAACTCTCTGCCATTCCTCATACTTTTTCTTCTAAAGTCAAAAACTTCGGATCGACACACTCTAGTTCTTGCCTAGTTACTCCACCCTTAGGATCTTGGTGGTTCTCGACATGAGCGTTGTCATGTCCTCCGACGATAACTCACTTTGGAGTGTGCTCAGCATCCGACTCTCCATCGACACTGCAGTGGCTGTGATTTTCAACGTTCGACATATTACAGGAAAAAGCGTAAGGACTCAAGATTTTTAGGTGCGCTTCGACAACCCGACCAATAAACTATAAGATGTTCAACACTTATCTCAAGCTATATATTAATTACTTCTATTTTGAGACAAAAACATACCAAAATTACCAAGACAACTCTTTTTAATTTCACAATTAGAAAGTTCTGCTCTTTAACTTAATTATTTGAGCAATAAATCTGAAAACTGCAAGATTTCAACTTGATAATACCGACTATCTGTTACACCAAAGGATGCAAGTTCATGTGCAACCCTATTTGCTGACCTATTTATGTGTTTTATGCTTAACCCATTTTGCATATCCCTCTCCTTCTTAATAACTTTGATGACGACCCCGATCTGGGCGTTAGAAAGCTTCTCTTCCTCCAGTAGGTGTACCAAGACTTGGCAATCAATTTCAGTAATCATGATCGAACAATCCCTAGTGCCAATAAAATGCAAAGCGCACACGAGCGCCTCAACTTCCCCAGCCAGAGGGTCTAGTCGACCAGCATAATAAATCGTTGCTGCTATAGTGATGTTCCCCGCTGAATCTCGAATCGCAAAGCCAAAACCCGACGAATTACAAGATATTACAGTGTCGACATTTAGTTTCAACTGACCAGCAGGTGGAGGAGACGAGCGCGACGTTTTCCTTCGATTTATCCGTACAACAGGCTGTTGATTTATACGATTGAACTCCTTGTGGTAATCCAAAATCCACTTGTCTTGCTCCAAACAGCTCATGATCGAAAGTCTTTTTTCACATCTATTCCGAGCATTCCAAAGCGACCAGAAGGAGATACACCGAATTTCCAGATCAGAGTTCTTCATTCCAGCAGCCAACAACATCATACTGTCAAGTAATGAGCTTGAAATCGGTTGCAATTGGTGGCTCGACAGTGCGAGTGAATTCCAAAGTTGTTTCGCAGCTATACACTGAAAGAAGGTATGTGAATCCGTCTCCGATTTTCCACAAATGCTACACTGAATCTCTGTGATATTATGTTTTTCCCGTAGTTTCGTTTTGGTGGGTAACAAACCATTGACCATTCTCCATATGAAGATTTTTATTTTTAATGGGATAGATAACTCCCAAAGAACCTTCCACCACTCCACCTCCGAGGACCCCTTAGATGAGGTTGCTTGATACTTAGACTCCACCCACAACCTATATCTACTTTTCACAGAAAACTCACCTAAAGAAGTGTAATGCCAAATCCATGTGTCTGGTAAATGTGTTTGACAAATAGGGTCTGCCATTATAGCTGCTATATCATCCTCCCAGAAATATTGCCTCAACACATTCGTATCCCAAACGACCGACGGAGACATCAGATTCCCAACCCTTAGATCAACCATTGAGCGCTAGTTGGGAGTGTGGATTTTAAAAGTAGATTTCCTGAGCAGCCACGGCTGATTATGTACCTTTGTCGATAATCCATTACCAATCCTTATCAGAATACCTTTCTGCAATAATTCACGACCCCATAAAAGACTCCGCCAAACATATGATGAATTTTTCTTTGGTAAGACTGCCAAGAAATTTTGAGTTAGGGAAGTACCTTCCTTTCATTACCTTTGATACTAAAGAATCTAGGAATTTGAGAATTCCCCACGCCTACTTTGCCAACAACGATTGATGAAAACCCCCAATATCTCGAAACCCCATCCCACCCAACATTTTTGGTCTACACACCTTATCTCATGACATCCAATGAATCCTCTTCCTTTCATTAGTGGTTCCCCACCAGAATTTTACTATATCGACCTTAATTTCTCGGCAAAAGGACAACTGCAGTTTGATCAAGGACATTACATAAATAGGCAGAGCTTGGGCTACGGCTTTGATAAGTATATTCTTGCCACTTATCGAGAAATATCCTTTTTTCCATCCTGCAACTACCTTTTGCACCTTTTCCTTAAGAAAAGCTAGATCATGTGCCTTATTCCTTCTAAAATGTGAAAGAAAGCCTAGATACTTTCCGAGTGTAGCAATTGTCTTTATATTCAGTTCTTGCCTCAGTAAATTACATACACCATTTTCCATGTTCGGACTAAAAATAACCGCAGACTTCTCAAAATTTACACATTGTCCCGACACCTTCTCATAGTTGGTTAGCACCTCCTTGATTACCTTAAGCTCTACCAGATTAGCTTCAGAAAAGAATATGCTATCATCAGCAAACAGAAGATGGGAGATATTAGGGCAAGCCCTAGTGATAGTACAATCACTTAATCTCCCATGTGTCACTTCCCCCTCAATAATCCCTGATAAATATTCAGTACATATAAGGAAGAGATACGGGGAGATTGGGTTACCTTGTCGCGATCCCCTTTCGGGCTGGAAATATCCTCTTTGTTGGCCGTTAATCATGACAGAAAACCTCATTGTTGACACACAGTCCCTAACCAACTCGATAAAATCATTACGAAAGTTCATTTTGGCTAATACAACTTTCAAAAAAGTCCATTCAACGCCATCATATGCCTTACTCATATCAATCTTTATTGCTGCTATACCTCGTCTTCCACTTTTTCTATGCAAAATGGATTGTACACACTCATAGCCAAGCAAAACATTATCTGTAATCAGTCGACCAGGCACAAATGCACTTTGTTGTTCACTAATCAAGCTAGGAAGAACCCTTTTCAATCTGTTGGCTAACGATTTCGTTACTACTTTGTAAACCACGTAACATAGACTAATGGGTCTATACTCACTTGCCATCTGTGGTTGTTTAACCTTCGGTATAAGTACAATATTTGTATGATTCAACCTCTGTATTGATTGCTAGCCATGAAGGACCGAGAGGCATACTGACACCAATTGGTCCTTCACTATGTTCCAATATTTCTGAAAGAAGAGAGCCAGGGACCATCACGACCAGGAGCTTTTGTCGAATGCATTTGAAACACAGCACTGCGGATTTCCTCTTCCTCAAAAGGTTATGATAGCATATCTTTCATCTCGTTTGACAATAGCCTAGTAATAGGTGTAGCAATCTCCTCCATCGAAGTCATATTGGGCTTGGTTGAAGTAAACAAATCCTTAAAATAATCCAGGAAAACAGCAGCTACGTTATTTTCATCAAAACACCAACACCCATCCTTCCCTTTGACCCGAGAGATGTAGTTTTGTTGTCGTCTTAGGGAAGCTTTTTTGTGAAACCACTTCGAATTTCGGTCACCCCATTTCAACCATTCCTCTCTTGAACGTTGCTTCCAATACATTTCCAGTTTATTGTCCACCAACTCTTTCTTTTTCTCAACCGCATTTACCATTCGAAAGTTAATATGGTGAGAATTATCCATTAAAGCATTGATCTGAGCTTGTAAACGATTGTTGTCCACAAATAATTCTTTGTTCTTTTCCTTCCCCCACGGTTGTAGCCTAAGCTTCAATGCCTGTATTTTTGTCGCCATATCTTGCACACTATTATTGCTTGTCCTGGTCCATGCTTCTTGAATGATTTCCAAGCACCTACTGTCCAGTGTCTAATGTTCCTCAAATTTGAACATTTTGGTGGTCTTTCTTGGAGAGCTACGACCTACAGCCGAAAGGATATAACAATAGGTCTATGATCCGAGCCAATCCAATCCAGATGCTTAACTTTAGAACCTCCAAACAAGGCTATGAGGGTCTGGTTGGTAACAAATCGGTCCAAGCGTTTCAGTATAGGTTTGTTAATTTTGCATTTATTCGTCCATGTAAACGGCGACCCTTGAAACCCAATATCACAGCAACCAATATCATTCAACACTCCACCAAAATCCTTGATACTCTTAGTCTGCCTTTTAGAACCTCCCTGTTTCTCCCACGGCCAAACATGCTCATTGAAATCACCACCAATCAGCCACGGAGAAGAGTCATTGTTATGCAACCTTCGTAATAGCTCAAAAGTCTCTGCCTTGTTCTTTTTTTCCGGACACCCATAAAGTCCAGTAAATCTCCAGCCAGAATCTCTCAACACCATGTTACAATCAATGTGATTGTTCGAAAAAGACCGTATACAAACATCGACCTCATTGCTCCATAGTAAACACAACCCCCCACTCTGCCTTTCACTAGGCACCACAAAGCAGTTTGAAAAAGGCAGAGTATGTTTAATTGATTCCAGTCTATGCGTCGAACTTTTTGTTTCTGATAAAAAAACCACATAGGGATGGCACATCCGGATAATGTGCCTGAGTTTTTGGATCGCTAGAGGACTCCCCAACCCCCTAACGTTCCAACATAGGATTTTCATAATTCCCAGCGAGGCTGGAAACCAACCTTCGTCGACTTAGACATTTGTTAATCTGTTTCAATACACTTCTGTTTCTTCCTTCCCTTTTTTGACTCAATGACTTCCTCCTCCACCTTGCATTTCCCCTTATTGGCATTACCTAACAAATCCATACGTATTGTACAGTCCCAGTTTAGTTCTACCCGATTAGATAGAAGCCATGTTGCAGATTGTGCCAAATTCACCTCCACTCCACCCACCTTATCCATCTCTATATTCATCACCTCCAAACTAACAAGTTCCCCTAATGCAGAATCTTCATTGGTTTCAGTCATTTCTTTCACAGCCCCCACCACATCCTGCAACTTATCATTTGTATCCATCATCTCCATCCTCAGATCAGCCGCCTTGTCCTCCTCTTCTTCTGCCATTTTTTTTCCACGAATTTTCAACATCACTCCGACCAGCCCCCCCCCCCCCCCCCCTTAAATGCTCCATTGATCTCTATCTTTGACTTATTCCAGCCACGTTTTCCCACCTTTTCTAGCAGCTCTGGTCCTCCATCCTCAGTGCCCTTTAAAGCCCAACTGGTACGAGCTTTCAGCCAGTTACCGTATTGCTTCGCTCCTGTCTCAACCCTAACAGACGTGTGTGTAAACCCTTTGGATGAGTGACCAATAATCCCACAAGAAAAACAGAAATCCGGTAGTCGTTCATATTGAAATGGGCACCATGACGGAGAATCTGCCCCCTTTAGCAGCTTTACCCCTATAATGAGCGGCTTTGTTATTTCAACCACAACTCTTATTCTTAATACTGGCCCCGTTCTACCATCTTCATCATTATCAACATAAGTTATTCCTTCAAACACCTGCCCCATTCTTAGAGCCATTTCCTTTTTCATCCCATGGAAAGGAATGTTATGGACCTAGATCCAAAATTCAGTTAAAGAGAAATTGAAAGTCTGAACCTAATCATTTGGAGCGGGCGTAACCATTACCAATAGCGCCTCATCATATGCCCACAGATCATCAACCATAATACGTCTCTTCTCCTCCTCCATGTGAAAATTCACGAAAAGAAGGTTATCCCCAGACATCTCCATCGTAGTTACCATGTTACACCTCCATACTGACTTCATTACAGCCCTGAACGATTCAAAATGAATTCGTTTGGTAGAGACAACCTTAATCATCACACATCGTTCCAGATTGTCCACAGTCCCCTGTTGTGCGTCCTCATCTTGGATGGATATCCCAGATTCCGCCTCTGTCAACTCGAACTTTGTCCAACGCTTCACAAGGTCGTCCATCCTGCACTCTCAATTTCGTAGCTTGTCGTCGCCCAACACCACCCGTCAATTAGCCTCAGAGAAACGCAGCCTAGGCAACGTGCACCACCCTCAAGAGCCGGAAAAAAACCGTCACAGCCCACCATAGTAGAGAAAAAAACTGTTTTTCCGATAGAAACCACCCCTATGTAAGAAGAAAACCTCCCACAATTGGAGAGAATAATTTTTTAAAACAAGCAACTCTAATCATTTCATTACTTAATCATTATTAAATACTATAATATCAATTCATAGAATAATATGTTTTAATGCTACAAGAAAATATATATTATATGCTCTTAAACTCGTAATCATTTGGCGGGTCTGGGCGATGGCAGCAATGCTGGACCCATGGCGCGCGTCTGCTAACGTCGTCGTCTCCCTGAGCGACACGCGGCAGGCGGTCGCTGGCGAGCTAGGCGACGATTGGCGGCGCGACACGTGGTGACCTCAGGCTGGCTTCTCGGCTTTCGGCGGCGGCAATGAGTTTGAAATAATGACCTAAAAGGTCAAACTTGGCCTTAAATACCTGCTGGGAAAGAACAAAGAATTTACGAAAATGCCCCTAGGGCCAAAATTACCAAAATGCTCCTAAGGTCAAAAATGACATTTTTACCCCCAATTTCCAACTTCCGACTTTGCACCTCCCAACACGTGCTTTTAATAATTACATTTTACCCAAAATAAAAATTTAAAAGGACCCTCGAGTTTCCCAGTAAGTCCAAAAAGACTAAAACTGACCTCAAAACAATAAGGCGGAAGACCAGGCTGTTAAAATATTCCCCCTTAGAAAACTTTCATCCTCGAAAGTGGACTAAGGTAAGAATAGCTCGGGGTAGCATGCACGCATGTTGTCTTCTCTCTCCCAAGTGGCCTCTTCCACTGCTTGACTTCTCTAGAGTATCTTGACCAACAAGATCTCTCGGTTTCACAAAACCTTCTTGTCCTTAGCCAGAATCTGAACCGGCTTCTCCTCGAAGCATAAATCCTCATTCAACTGTAACGGCTCAATATGCGTAGGGTCGTGAACATACTGCCTAAGCATCGAAACATGAAAAACATCGTGCACAGTAGACAATGAGGGAGGCAAGGTTAAGCGATCAATTGCTCCAATCCTCTCGAAGATCTCGAAAGGTCCGATAAACCTTGGGCTAAGCTTGCCTTTGGTTTCAAACCTCAGAACTTCCTTCATGGGAGAGACCTTGAGGAACACATAATTCCCCACTTCAAACTCCAACTTTCGGCGTCTGACATCTGCATAGCTTTTATGTCGACTCTGAGACGTAAGCATCCTCGCATGGATCTTCTGAACTGCGTCATTGGTCAACTGTAGCAACTCAGGGCCCAAAAATTTTCTCTCTCCTACCTTCTCCCAAAATGCGGGTGACCTACAACGTTTGCCATACAAGGCCTCGTATGGAGCTATCTCAATGGTGGACTGGTACCTATTATTATATGCAAACTCCATCAAGTACAACCACTGCTCCCAACTACCAGGAAAATCAAGCACGCAGGCTCTAAACATGTCCTCCAAAATCTGGTTGACCCTCTCGGTCTGACCGTTCGTCTGTGGATGAAAAGCGGTGCTGAACTTACATAAGGTTCCAAGGCCCTCCTGCAACCCTTTCAAGAAGCGTGAGGTAAACCGGGCATCTCTATCTGAAACAATGCTAACTGGCACTCTGTGATAACTTGCAATCTCCATCAAATACAACAAGGCCCACTTCTCAACAGAGTGGTCAAACGCTCATAGTACAAAGTGGGCACTCTTCGTAAGTCGATCCACGATCACCCATATTATGTTAAAACCTTTCGGTGTCCTAGGGAGACCCGATATGAAATCCATAGAAACATCTTCCCACTTCCACTCTGAGATACTCAAAGGTTGCAACAGTCATGCTTGTCTTTGTCTCGATGCCTTTACCTGCTGACATGTCGACACTTACTAACGAACTTGGCTATATTCTTTTTCATATTATTCCACCATAAGTTGTTCTTTAGGTCTTGATACATCTTGGTACCCCCTGGGTATCAAGCAAACGGCGAACTGTGGGCATCTGATAACAACTCAGTCCTGATCTTGGCATCAGCAGAAACCACTAGTCTCTGTCTGAACTGCAACCCACCATCAGAGGTAACTGACCAGTCACTACCCTCCTCGGCGTGTACCCTATCGAATAACACTTTCAGACCCTGATCTCTCTAATGTCCCTCTACAATCCTCTGTCTCAACGAAGAATGGATGGTCAGACGACCCAACTGCGCGGTAGCCTCCTGAACTAACATAATCCCGGCTCTGCTGAACTCTCGCTGCAAAGGAGTCTAAGTTACAAGTACGACCGCTTAATAGGAGGTTTTCCTACCCAAGGCATCAGCAACCACGTTTGCCTTCCCTGGATGGTAGAGAATCTCACAATCGTAATCCTTTACTAGCTCCAACCACCGTCACTGTCTCATATTTAACTCCTTATTAGTGAAAAAGTACTTTAAACTCTTATGATCTATGAAAATCTAGATCCTTTTCCCATAGAGATAATGTCTTCAAAGCTTAAGAGCAAAAACCACTGTTGCCAACTCCAGGTCATGAGTCGGGTAATTCTGCTCGTAGTCCTTAAGCTGTCTTGACGCGTAAGCTATCACCTTTCTTTTTTGCATAAGTACAGCACCCAAGCCCCTTTTGGAAGCATCACAATACACAACAAAACCGTTTGAACCCTCTATAACTGCCAATAATTAAGCGGATGTCAGACGTCTTTTTAGCTCTTGGAAGCAATTTTCACACTCCTCTGTCCAGGAAAACACTTGTCCTTTTCTGGTCAACTGAGTCATAGGCCCTGCCAACTTTGAGAAGTTTGCCACAAATCGTAGGTAGTAACCAGCTAATCCTAGAAAGATCCACACTTCTGCAACCGAAGTAGGATTGCACCAATTACTCACTGCCTCTATTTTAGCGGGATCTACAAAAATGCCTCTGCTCGAAACAACTTGTCCCAAGAAGGAAACTTCGCAAAGACATAACTCACACTTAGAAAACTTTACATATAACTAATTCTGCTTGAGCGCTGACAAAACTTTCCTTAGATGCTCCTCATGGTCGGACTTGGTCTTAGAGTAGATCAATATATCGTCGATGAACACAATCACAAACTTGTCTAAGAGCTCCTTAAACACCTTATCCATCATGTCCATAAATGTCGCTGGAGCGTTGGTCAACCCAAAAGACATCACCAACGAACTCGTAATGTCCATAACGGGATCTAAATGTTGTCTTGGGAATGTTCTCCTCCCTGATTCTCAACTGATGGTAGCCAGAACGCAGATCAATCTTGGAGAACACTGATGCTCCCTAAAGTTGATCAAACAAGTCGTCGATTTGGGCAACGGATACCTGTTCTTAACTTTCACCTTGTTCAGCTCTCGGTAGTCAATACACAACCGCATCGACCTGTCCTTCTTTTTAACAAACAGAACTGGAGCACCCCATAGAGACACGCTTGGCCTGATAAACCCACTGTCAATCAACTCCTGCAACTGACCCTTCAGTTCCTTTAGCTCTGCTGGAGCCATTTTGTAAGGTGCCTTCGAAATAGGCACAGTACCAGGTTGCAGCTCGATACAAAAGTCAATCTCCCGAGGTGGTGGTAATCCTGGCAGCTCGTCTGGAAACATGTCAGCAAACTCCTCAACCACGGGTACTGCGTTGACTAACGACTTGGCTTCTTTCTCTCTAGTGATCGATTCCAAGTAACCTCTCGTGCCCGAGACAGAAACTTACTTGCCTTCAACAACAAAATGATCTTTACGCATTCCCCAGACTTTTGCCCCTTAAACTTGAAGCTAGGTCTCGATGGCGGGCTGAACACTACCTCCTTACGGCGACAATCAATCACAGTGTGGTGCTTAGATACTCAGTCCATACCAATAATTACATCAAACTCACTATGAGTGCAACATCCAGATCGTTACCATCTACAGTCAGCTTGCAGGCCTTGACCTTTTTGAAGCTGTCATGCTCACTCCCGCTAGAGTGGCTACTACTAACTCGAACCCCAAAGGTTCCAACTCAAACTCAAAAGAGGAGACAAAATGAGCAGATATAAATGAATAGGAAGAGCCTGAATCAAACAATACGCATGCAAAATGACCAAGTATGGGTAAAGTACTTGTGACTGGACTGCCACTAGCATCAGCCTCCTACCTGGTGGTGGCAAAAACCCTGCCCTCCTGCTGTGCCAACCTGGCTGCAGGCATGTTGGCTGGCTGAGGCGCTATCGCTGGCTGCTGACCACCTCTGTAGACATAACTGTTTGCAAAATTCCCTAGCTTCCCACACTTGAAACAGGCTTTAGAAGCGACGTTACACTGCCCTCTATGCCTTCTACCACACTGCCTACACTCTTCCATTGCTTGGGATCCTGACCTCGACTATTGCTGAACAGGTCTGGGCGGTGGATAGTCAGACCTGGTCTGCTGTGGCTCAAGTCGGCGACCGTGCTGACAGTCAGGAACGTAACCGCACTGCTCGGGTCTATGGCTACAATGCTCAGGTTTGTAGTTACCCTGCTTTGATCTAGGTCAGCTTCATTCTGACCCTCTACTCCGACTTTGCTCGTCTTAGCTATAGGGTTTCTTTTCCTGATAGTTGTTATGCCCAGATGGCCTGTAAGACTCAAACTTCCTTTTAAAACCTTGGTCATGTTGGTCGGGGTGGTAACCTTCGCCTCTAAACTTCCTTTCCAAGGTCTTGGCTAGATTCACACAGTCTCTAAAAGTGACTGGCTTATGAGCCATAACATCTGCCTGCAGTCCCATGTGGAGCCCGCTCACGAAATACATGATCTTTTGCTTGTCAGTAGGAATTAGCTCTTCACCAAAGTGAGCCAACTTGTTGAACCTCATCTCATAAGCAGCCACAGAATCTTGGCCCTGCTGGATGCTAGTAAACTTGCTGATCTTGTCCTGTCTATCTACCTCGGTAAAGTACTTGTCATAGAAGGCGGTCTTGAACTTAGCCCAATCCATAGGCCCGTCAGCAGACGTTCTCCTCTTCTTCTCAGCCTTGTACCAGGTCTTCGCTTCGCCATGCATGACAAACGCGGCACACCTCACCATTTGGTCCTTAGGACACTCCATATTATTGAACAGATCCTCCATATCCTCAATCCAGGTATCAGCCACCAACGGATCCATGGAACAGCCATCGAACTCCTTAGGGTCGAACTTCTTAAAGTCCTTGATCATTTTGGTATTATCAGAAACTTCTTGCACAGTCTTGCTTTTATTCGGCTCTGCCGAGGTTGGCACATATTGTACCTACTATGCTAACACTGCTGTTATGCCTGCAGTCGTGTTCTCACTCTCAACTGCAACATGATCATGTGGCCGTGCAGGAGCCACCGAGGTAGCACTGACATCTGGGACCTCCCTCTGAGGGGCATCTGCTCTAGATGGGCAACATCCTGCTGCGAAACTGCTTGGATTGTCGGCAACAACTCCTGTATAGTGCCCATGATCATTATCTAGATAGGGGCCATTGCCTCCACAGTCAACCCTCGCACTACCGTCGCTCCTGCTGGTGGGTCCAAGGGTCAGCCGGCTGACTGGCCGCTCTGGTGTTCCTCCTAGGGACGGCTGGTACTTCAGCTCCCCTTCCCCTTCCTCTACCCCGCGGTTAATGCGGTTGGCGCTGCTGCGGGTGCTCCTCTCAGACATACTTTCGAGCTGCAAAGGAAAACTCGATCTCTCAATCCCTCCCGTTCAACAATTTCAAGACTACTAAACAAGTAACATAGCATAACATAGCACTCGCAATCTACAACCATAATGTAATTTTTATTATAACTACTCATGCTGGTAAACAGTACACATCGATTAGCTGATGACGATCGGCAGCTGAAGAACATGGAACTCAACAACTTACAATGTAAGTCAGACTACATAATCAATAACTCTATCTTCTGATACCAACTGTAACGACCCGTCCCAGACTACATACACCCTAGACTACTTAAAACATGCATGGTTTAAAACAACTCTTAAAGTTTCGGTTAATAATCTATAGAAGCCATTTAAAAAAACATATAAAGCGGGTACCCAATTGTCAATCATTCTTAAACAAGGAAAACTGAAGAAAACGTCTCACAAACGATCCAGCTCGCAATAAGTTCATTCAGATAACATGCAACAAAAGGAAATGTCCTAAACTTGACACCACATGACTCGAGTCCATGGTCTTTCCAACAATCCAGATCAGCCATTCTGGTAGAGCCCATTCGTACCTGTGGAATCCATAGAAAAGAAACGGGGTGAGTTATGAAACTCAGTAAGGATCCCCAATCGGGATCAACATAATTAAATAGTTAACACATATAAATATGGGAATAAGGACAGATAAGCAACAGACAGTAGGAGTCCCGTAGGACCTGACAATGCCAGATGGTTACTGGGTGGTGATGGTGACTCCGGAGCTATCCCGAAGGGACATGCCACTCCCGAGCCTTCTATTGGGTCACCTGCTCGAGATTTTATCAACACATACATAGCTGTCACTTAATATCCTTCTACTAGGAATAAACAGAGAAATCCACAATCGCATGAATAACCGATAAGTAAAAACTTGACATCCCTAAATTCATCTAGATTATTCTACGCGCGAAATTAATTCGTGATAGGGATTGCATAAATTTCCCTTACCTTGGTTGAAGGTCTCTAATCCCTTAAATTGCTCGAATTACATGTCCCAACGCCGTTTTCCAAGCTTAACTAGTCAAACAGGGTAAAACAGTAAGAATTTGGCTTGAAACCATCAAAATGGACTCAGAACGATGAAAATACCCAAAAATCACTATCCGACAATTTTTCGGCGAGGTGACGGCGGTGCGTGGCCAGACATCGGCGACGCGTGGGAAATACGCGCCGGTGCGTCAAGAAACTATGCGTTCTGGGCTTGCGGGCATTTTCGGAGTGGCTGGCAGGCTCGGGAGCGCATGCGGCTAGGCTTGGAGGCGGAGGCAGGTTCGGAACAGCCCCACCAATATGAATCTAGCGCAACAGCGGCGGCACCCTCTGCTCGGGCGACGCGTGGCGAAAGGCGGACAGCGAGTTCGGCGGCGGCGGTAGTGCTCGACGTTTGGCAACAAGGCGTTGGCTACGCGTGCGGCACTGCTGGTTGGTCGGCTGAACGGCGGCGGTGCCCTCTCCCTTGGCCACGCGTGGCGAGTAGTCGTTGGCGGGTCTGGGCGGCGGCAGCACTACTCGACGCGTGGCGCGCGTCTGCTAATGAGCTGGTGACGTCGTCTCCCTGAGCGACACGCGGCAGGCGATCGCTGGCGAGCTGGGCTACGACTGGCGGCGCGACACATGGCGACCTCGGGCTGGCTCCTCGGCTTCTGGTGGTGGCGACAATGAGTTTGAAATAATGACCTAAAAGATCAAACTTGGCCTTATATACCTGCTGGCAAAGAAGGAAGAATTTACGAAAATGCCCCTAGGGCCAAAATTACCAAAATGTCCCTAAGGTTAAAAATGACCTTTATACCCCATGTTTCAAATTCTGACTTCGCACATCCCGACACGTGCATTTAATAATTACATTTTACCCAAAATAAAAATTTAAAATGACCCCCGGATTCCCGGTAAGCCTAAAAAGACTAAAACTGACCTCGAAACAAAAGGCGTAAGATCGGGCTGTTACAAGTTTGTACCAAAGAAAGGACTTGGCTTTTTCGATATGGTTTAAAATAACCTTCATTAACCCAAAATATATTTAATTGAGATAAATTCATTAAAATATAGGTATTCACATAGTTGCGTTGCACTTGCAGTTTAGGTAAAGGAAATAAATAAACTTGATTTCTCAAAATTATAAATTTCAAAATATTTAACATCATTTCTAGATTTTATTACGTGGTTTGAATTTCAATTCAATGGAAATTTATATAAAGATAATTAAATTAGTATTTAAGTGAAGATTCAATAAAATTTAAAATAAAATAAAATTTATTAGGTGGTTAAGATAAATCTAAAATAAAATGTTTTATTTTTTTGACAATCCATATTATAATTTGGAGTGATATAAAAATTTGAATATCCATGATTTAATCCATATTATCTTAATAAAATCGATATAATATTTAAATTTTAATAAATTAATTAACTCTTTATTTTCTCTATATTTTTATACATTTAAATAATTCTCCCTATTTTTTAAAAACAATATTCATTAAAAAAAAATTAAGAAGAGTTTGTTAATAAATATAATTATATTAGGATAAAAATGTTCACATCCTACAGTTTAAAAAATCTATTCATTTGTATTTAGGTAAACCAATTATTTCACCATTTTTAACAAAAATATTTTGTTTAACAAAAAAAAATCTAAATTAAGTATCATTTAGTGTCATTTATCGCTCGACACCAATCTACTTTTTCATGTCGGTGGACCGACACCCATTATCGGGAAGATAACTTAAAATCATAAATCAGGATTTTTTTTTGCGCTCCCCATCCGTCGAGAAAAATAGGCTGGAGACTCAGGTGGGTGGAACACGTTTTCACGAGGAGTGAAAACTGCTGTCAAATACGGTTTAATGGTAAATCGAGTTTGAAAAAATAGTGGCCAAAGGTGTCCTAAGATTTGATAGTGAAAAAGAAAAACAAATAAAGGAACAGTGAAGTTTTTGCACGTACCCAATTATGGCACAACAATATTCACTTGTTGTCACAAGATCGTGATCCTTGCGGGAATCGATGATCGTACTACCATCCAGCTTCTTGAAAGGAGGCCGTGCAACGCCTCCACTTCACTGATAGAAAATCATAATAAAAACCTATTCTGCTTTTGCTAAGATAACAGCAGAGAATCATGGTGATAATGTGTTATAAAATTAAGAAACCAATACAAAAAAATAACAAAACAAATGAAGACACAAATTTAGAGTAAGTAATTGAATAGAATACTTATTCAAGTGTATATTACAAGACTTTCAACTTTTCTATTTATAAACATTACAATGAACATGTATTTAGAAAAGTAAGGCTATAATTAGCCAAAGCAAACGGATGAAATAGATATAAATTAACAAAATATATATGATAATTTAAAGCATAAATTATAAATTTAGTTCCTATTGTTTGAATAAAGTTAGAGTTTAATTTCTATGGCTTAAAAATTTAGACTTTAATCTCTATGATTTGGAGAAAACTACAATTTAGTCTTTATGGTTTGAAAAATTAGAATTTAGAACTTAATATTTTATAAATTTAAAAAATAGTCAATCGTTCGTAATTGTTGGTGAATAAAAGATGTAGAAATTATTATTTTTTATTTAACAATGAGAATATGAGATAAATAATTGGCTGGACAAAAAACACATAATTTATACATCACGTACTTAATTCGCCTACGATTTACGAATATTTTTTAGATTTTATCAAATCATAAAGACTAAATTCTATTTTTCAAACTATTGAAACTAAATTTTATATTTTATATTTATTCAAACTATAAAAAATAAAGTTTAGATTTTCAATTCATAATGAATAAATTATAACATTCTTCAAATCATATGACTAAATTTTCCTAAATTTAAAAAAAAATTGTTAAATAGGCAATTTTATAGAAAATCTATAGAGTGTGATATTCATAAGTTTTGTGTTAAAGAGTTCATTTGGCAAAAAGAATTCCAAACACAGCCTAGAAAAAGGAAAAAGAAGTTTGTAGAGAGAACCATGACAAAAGATAGAATTTTGTTTTGACTAAAAAACAAAAGCAAATTTTATTTTGCTTCAACTAAAAAAAGCGAGGTTGTAACCGAGTGGCGGACTTGCTAGCTAAGGCGTTGGTGACGCCTAGTTCCCTTTCATTATGCTTGTTGAATTCTTTTGTGACATGCGGTTGACTCTTGATTTGATTTTTAATGAAGTGGATTTTCTTAAAAATAAAAAATAAAATAAAAATAAAAAAAAAAAGCAAATTATGAAAATTGGTTTTACCTACTAAATTATGGCATTCAATTTCAATTACAAAAACTTTGTAAAAATATTTCATACATAATAAAATATGAAATATTTAAATTAACATGAAATTTATCAATTTATGTGAATCATATTGAATTTTTGCTTTATTTGATTTCTTTTTTTTTTTTTAATTTTGATAACTGTAGAACTTGACATATCCCCATAAATTATTATATAACAACTCCAAACAATCCAATCCCTGTTTCTAACGTTTCAAATACAGAACAGAATAACGAAACAAAATTTTTAAATTTGTATACGAATTTGTTGAGGCAAACAAACAAATTTCAAATTATTATTAACAAATGGCCACATAATCTCCAAGAAAGAAAATTTCTTACTAGAGAAGAAAATCAATTAAAATATTTGCAACATTAATTCATTGAAGAGAAGCATAGTATAAATTTTAAGTGATACAAAAGCAAAAGGAGGAAGAATTAGCCTTCTCCATGGTAGCCATATTTATATTCTCATCATCAATTTAAACAAAGAAAACTAAAATGCCTTAGCGAAATCCTTCATCAAGGCACGATTATCCTTGGCGAATTCGGAGAACTCTTCGTACGAAATGAAGCCGTCCCCATCTTTATCAATGGCATCCATCATCCTCTTCGCATCCTCGGAGTTCACTCCAAATTCTTTCAATGCATCGCCAAGTTCGGTCGCAGAGATCTTCCCGTCCCCGTTTGCATCAAATCTCTTGAAAATCCTCTCGCATTCGGCTTCATTTACGCCATTATCAGCCATTTCTTGAGCCTTTGATTTGATTTTTTGGAATCCTTGCTAGGGCAAACTTCTTGGATCTCTTGGTTTTCCATTTTCTTCCTCTTTAAATAATCGTGATTTTGTCCTAAATTACTGGTATTTGAACCACTTGTTACTGTCTCCTTGTTCTTCGAACATCAACTGATTTTTGCTCAAGATAGAGCAATTAGATTTGTTATTGGCGTGGCAATATGTTCTTCATTCCTAGAGTTTCTCAGATCACTTCATTTCATTTCATGTTTGAAAAAAAAAAAATTTGAAATGCCTTTTTTTAATCTAAATTTAACTCATGTTTCTTATAGATTTCTCTTTTCTTTTTTTTTTTTTTCTTGTGGTTAGGCTCTAAATTTTGTATCAAAATTATAATGGGTCCGTCAAGATTTAGCAAAACTTGATGGATTAATTTTTGGATGCGCTATTCTCAAAATAATTATAAATGTAGTTAAATTTTAAAATATTTGTATATATAATCAGTAATATTATATTATAAAAAAAAGTGTGATAACACTTATAAATAAAAATAAATTACTTTGACTTTTAATCTTTTTTATATTTTTTTTTTTAATTGAAAAATAAAAATAATAAAATAAGTCAAATTTTGAAAACTAAAAAACAATAGTGAAGTTAGTTTTTTTGTTTTATGAAATCTTAATAGGGACGCCTTGATGTAGAATATATCATCTAAATTTTATTTTCTTATATTTGAGATGCAAATTTGTATACTAAATTTTGATGACACTAAATTCATTCACATTTTCTTTTCAACAAACAATATTAATGAATCTATTTAATCTGACTTGTGACAAAGTGGACCTCAAATATGATTTATTTTTTAGTTTTGAAAAGAATCTTTCATCAAAAGCAATTGATGCCAATGGTGTTAAAAGTATTCGTTGAGCAATCTATGCATTTGGAGAAGATCGCATTTTCAGTTCGTTTTTCTATTCTTGTTGACTAGAGGTTTTCTAAGATGGATTTGGTCATCTTTTGTGATCACATAGATCAATCCACAAGTTGATATCCACTCTAGATCATCACATAAGTTAATCTTAACTTAGATCATGTTTTAATAGAAGGCCTCATCCACCGTGAGTTCATTCCATGAGATCGACTTATGTGATGATCTAGTGAGATCAGCTTGTGGATCGATCTGTGTGATCAACTTGTGGATGAGGTTGTGATTGTCTTTAATTTCATTGATTAAGCTTGTCTATATTCTATTCATGTGGTTGATTGATAACGTGTTAATATATTTCATGTTTAGCTTCTCGTTTATACTATTTTGATGTATGTAGTACTTCTTTAGGGGAGCTTTTAGTGAGTACTTCCAATATTGACACTTTCTTTATGATTAACATTCAAGGAATAAGGTTGTACAAGGACGGTAAAGTCATCCCCGACTCTACCTTGCCCCGTGGACATCTCTACTTGCAATTTGTGCTTGTTTCTCAGAGATTAGTGAGCTCTGATCGTTCGACAACGTTGAGCGTGTCTATTCGTCAACCTGTAGCTTTTCTGGCAAGCTCGTGGTTTATGTGTCTTCAATGATTGAGTCACACTCCACCTTTCTTTATAGCACCCAACATTTTTTATAGAACCCTCCAAGTATGAGTTTATTAATTTTCTAGTTATCCAGCTGATCAGTTTATGAATGTTTTCAGTCATAGGGATATTTCAGTCATTTTAACCTTATGGTCTTTTCAAATATTAAAGAGTTTTTTATTGTTCTGTAATTTCAGGAAGTTTGAGGCAGGTTTGTAATTTTCAAGAGTTGTTATATGAGATAGTAAAGGTTTTCACAATGCTCAATTTCATTTTATTGTTTTTCATATAGAGACCTAGAAAGAGAGAGAACTTTTTTAACCCATTAGCAATGCCTTCCTCCACATTCCATTGATGTCATTCGCTCCATTCCTATCATCCTCACCACCGCAAGTGCGTACAAGATCACCTTTCGTGAACGCACAGATCAATCTACAAGCTGATATCCACTCTAAATCATCATATAAGTTGATTTCAGCTTCGATCATGTGTCAATAGAATGACTCATCCACCATGAGATCGACTTATGTGATGATCGAGTGCCTCATCTAGCATGAGATCATTCTGTGAGATCGACTTATGTGATGATCTAGTGAGATAAGCTTGTGGATCGATCTGTGTGATCAACTTGTGATAAGGTTGTGATTGTCTTTTAATTGATTGAGAATGTTGATATTGTCGATGCGATCGATTGGTATTTTGTTGGTATTTCATGTTTAGCTTCTCGTTTATAATGTTTTTTATGTATGTTGTACTTCTTTAAGGGAGCCCTTTAAGAGTACTTCCAATACTGATGTTTTTTTATGATTTAACATTTCAGGTACTAGGTTATACAAGAATGGTCAAATTGAAGAGGCAGAGGATGGACCCATGGACTTAGCTCATTGATTCTGCATTTATTATTAAACTCTCTCATTATATATTCTTCATTCATCTAACTATTATAAAAAATGATTTTGTCTTGTTTTATGTTTGCATCATTTTTAGTTTACTCTTTTGTTTCAAAAATAAATGAGATGTATGTTTTGGCCCTTCGATTCAATATTCTCCCATTTGCATTTTTATTTGAATCATGCATGAGTAAATGCATGTTTTAGGACTTATATAAGAGTCGGTTCCTTACGCAGACTTCCTAGGATACTCTAATTAGGTGTTACATGTGCATGCATTTCAAATTCTTTAAACATAATTAAGGTTAACACATGCAAACCTCATGTAAAATTTAGAATTGATAGAACATAGTTAAATGGTAGTTTAAATTCATACAAAATCAAGGGATCGGACCCCCTAGTTCAAAGTGGTAAATAAATATTTATGTAATCGACTCACGGTGTGCATGAGTTGCCATTCACTTTACATCGTGAACAATGTAGTGGTGATTATGTCAGTGTGTGAGCAAAGTGTCATAATCATGCTTGTAAAATGCATGTTGCATATGATTGCATGCATGTTCAACCATCTTTCATCATATTTTAATGTTATGCTGTCATTTTTGCATGTTATGATAGTTTTCTTCATTTACTCTAGTTGTTGACTCTTCACCATTTTCATATCCATGGATGTCTTATCAAATATGTTTCGAATTGTACTATAATAGGGTATAATTAGTCAACGGCTTTACCAAGTTATATGACAGACGCAATAAATTCTTTCTTGGAGTTTTGTGAAAAGCCTTGATTTTTGAGGAAAAATATTTCTTGAACTAGAATCAGCATATCTCAATTTAAAACACTTAGGTCTTATATGACCTTCAACACCACAATAATGACATATTGGCACAAAGCTAGTTTTATCATGCTTGGACACAAGTTTAGGCATATTAAGCTTTGATACAATATAAGATGCTTTAACAAAAGTAATTTTAGAAGTGGAGGGAGTAGAACATTCACCTCTTTTAACACCATAAGACTTGCCTACTTCAATTATTTTATCCAATTTTTGTGTACATATAGTTAACTTTTTAATGGATTCTTTAGTTTGATCAAGTTCTTGCAAAAAATTTAATTCATTTCTTTGAGCGACTTAATTAAACTATCTTTTTCACAACAATTTTGCTCAAGAAATTTAACTTTATCAAGTAAGCATTTTTCTCATCACAATCAATAGCATTTTTATCAAAAGAAACATTTATTTCAAAAACAACAACATGTCCATTTTCTTATAAGGAACAATTTCATCAAGTAAAAAATTATTCTCACTAGTAAGAGTATTATATTTCTTTCTAAGCACGTTATCTTTGGAACCAAGTTTTTCTAAGTCATTTTGCATATTTTTAAAAGTTTCAAACAATTCATCATAAGAAAGAGATTTTAGACTTGCCTCGTCATCTTGTTCATCACCCTTGTCATTATGAGCCATGAAGCAAAAATTTGCTACTTCTTCATCGCTTCCACTTTCACTTTCATCATTGTCATCCCAAGTGGCCTTCATAGCTTTCTTCTTGAATCTCTTGGATGATTTTAGTAGAGGACAACCCGTTCTTATATGACCCAGTTTCTTACATGCATAGCATATTACCTTGTTTTCACCTTTTGATTCTTTATGGTTGGATATACATTTATTGAATTGTTTCTTATTCTTTATGAAGTTCTTATACTTACGTGAAAAAAGGAAATATCATCTCCATCAAGAACATTCTCATCTTCAGAGTCAACTTCTAAAGTGATGGTCTTTAAGGCAATGCTCTTCTTCTTTTTGGACCGTCCTCTATCATGTGCTCGTTCATGGTAATCTCATGTGTCATGAGTGAGCCAATAAGTTCCTCCAAAGAAAGTTTGATGAGATCTTTTGCTTCTTGAATAGAGGTCACCTTTGCTTCCTAATTCTTAGGTAGACGCCTAAGAATTTTTCTGACATTGATCTCGGATATTGTATATTCTTTGCCAAGAAATTTCAAAGAATTTGGATGTTAGTATATCTAGAAAACATATTAGTAATAGATTCATTCGCATTCATCTTAAATAACTCATAATTATGAACTAGCATGCTTATTTTGTTTATTTAACTTGATTTGTTCCTTCATAAGTCACTTCAAGAATGTTTCATATTTCTTTTGTCAAAGAACACGAAGGCCTATTAAACTCATCATCACTTAAAGCACAATATAAATAATTCATAGTTCTAGCATTAAAAGCAAGCTTTTTCAAATCATTAGCATCATAGTCCTCTTCTAACATAGGAACATCTTTATAATTAACAATTTTCATAGGAATATCAAGACCTTTTGTAATATTTAACCACAAATTATAATCAATGGATTTTAAATAAATTTGCATTCTAAGTTTCCAATAAGCATAATTTGACCCATCAAAGTAAGGAGGTCTAGATGAAGATTCTTTCATAACATTTTCCTACTAGGTTTGCCATAAATCTCAAACAATAAAGTAAAAATAAAATAAAATAATAATAATTTAAACGAGCAACTTTGCTCAGATACTAATTGTTGGATCGGTATGACAACCCTAGAGGGGATTGAATAGAGTTTTTAAAATATTTATGATTTTTTTCTTTAATATGCTCAAGAAAACAAAATATCAAACTTTTTGGAATCAATTAAAAATTATGATAACTAAAATAATTATTAAGATAAATAAAAGTTATAAGAACCAAATTTTATCTAACAAATCATAATTAAGTTGAGCATAAATAATATAAAATAAAATGAAATAAAAAGAAATTAATTAAAGAAAATGACACAAGAATTTTTAAAGTGGTTCGGTCCAACTCGACCTACTCCACCACCAAAGCTTCTCTTGGAATTTTAAATTTTGCTTGACTCTTTTCATGCATTAAAGTCCAACTGTTACACCACTCTTTTCACGAGTTCAAAAGTAAACTCAATCCTTTCCAGAGATTAGAATCAAACTGTTACAATGGATGGAATTTTGGTAAACATACTAACTCTCCCTATCAATAGTGTTGATGACGAAAAATGGTCAACGGATATCCACAGTAAATTTGTTTAGCTGAAGACGAAAGGGCCTGCAAAAAAACGAATTTTAAGGCACACCGATGTGGTGTGAGCCACAGGGCCTCCGATGCCTAAGTCAGAAACGAATTTAGGGAGAGTAAATTAAAGCACAAAGAATGGTTTAAGGGTACTTAGCTTAGGAATCGATCGGGGATCTCCCGAAATGAAGATTGACATGACTCTTATAGCAGCCGGTTTGCGTCACCGCTGCGGATAATGGCCGGCCATTAGAAACGTCTGTCATTAAGCCGGGTATGAATACCAGCGGAACTCCTGACCGTTACCATTCGGAGGTGTAACGGCCTTGACTCCGGAGTTACTTAGACTTAGTCAACCTTGGCAGGTCCTCGCCTCTATTGCCGACCCTTTAGGAATGCAGCCTTCTCGTTGTAGCACTAGGACGCCACGGGTGTGTAGCGTCCCTTAGCGCTACTTTGGACTTGGTCAACTTATCCACAGGAAATTCTTAACCTCCACAACCAATCCATCCAGGTTAGCCTACTCGACCGCCTTCCTCAGAGGTTGGCTTTAGACTTGGTCAACCCTTACGGGTCCTCACCTCCACGACCAACCCACTCGGGTTGACCTACTCATTGTAACCGGGGACGCCACGAGGTGCAGCGTCCGCCTGCGTTACTTGGACTCGATCGACTCTTGGAGGAGAGTCCTGACCTCCACGACCAATCCACTCTGGCTGACATACTCGTTGTAACGGGAGACGCCACGGGGTGCGACGCCTCCAAACGTTACTTGGACTCGGTCGACTCGTCCACATGAGAGTCCTAACCTCCATGACTAACCCACTCGGGTTGGCCTACTCGTTGTAACCGGGGACGTTACGCGGTGCAATGTCTCCGTACGTCACTTGGGCTTGGTCGACTCTTAGGGGAGTCCTGACCTCCACGGCCAATACATTAGGACTAACTTACTCGTTGCCGGACCCGAGAAGGGTGAGGCTGCAAGGGCCGACCCCTGGGGTCCTCGCCTTCTTTGGCCGACCCCCAGGGGGTTGTGGCCTCCATTTGGCCGACCCCTCGGGGTCGAAAAAGGCGTGGCTGACCCCTCGGGGGTCGGTAGAGGAGTTGGCCGACCCCCTGAGGGTCGGTAGAGGAGTGGCTGACCCCCCGGGGTCGGCAGTGGCGTTGGCCAACTAATCGGGGTCGGCAGTGGCGTTAGTTGTCCTTCGTGCGGGCCTCAATCTCTTCCGAGTCTTTCGTGATATTTTAGCCTACAACTAATAGAGTGGATAGATATTTTTCTCTATCACTAACCAATCATCACTACACAATCTCTCTCAAGGACAAGATGTAAATTACAAAATTGAAGAACTTTGTAAGATCAACAATAATGGTCTTTTGAGTTTTAATCAGAGGATTGAAAATCTCAAAGATGTGTCATATACTTTTTAGTGAAGAATGTGAGATTTATATAGGGAGTGAAGAATTAAAAAAATTGACTTTAATTTCTCAATTAATTTTGATAAAAATATATTGAATGGTAGAGATTAAAAGACATAATAGAAGGTTATAAATATTAATTATATTGAAAGTCTTCCTTGGTAACTTTTTTTATTTTGAATTTGAAAATCAATTTTTTTTTAAAATAATAAATATTAATTATGTTTCAAATTTCATAACATAAATCTCAAAACTTTTGATTTTGAATTTGAATTTGAATTTTGAATTTGAAAATTAATTTCAAATGAAATAATAAATATTAATTATGTTCTAAATCTAACATGATAACTTTTGAATTTGAATTTAAAAATCAATTTTAAGGAAAATAATAAATATTAATTATGTTTCAAATCTCATAACATAAATTTCAAAACTTTTGAATTTGAACAACTTGAAAATCAATTTTAAACGAAATAATTAATATTAATTATGCTCTAAAACTAAAATTAACTCCGATTTAAGTAATTCAAATTGCGTTGAGATCCTTGCTTCGAGCACTACATTATGGATATCATGAAATAGTAAAATAATTAGTAATCAAGATCAAGTTTGTTATCATCAAAATATTAATTAATTAATTAATTAAAATTAATAAATTTTGGATTAAAGGTCAAATAACCAACAATAGCTAGTGCATTTGAATGTGTTTGAAGAGAAGGCATTAGGACTAGTATAGTGTGAAATGCTCTTCTCACCGTTACCTTACCCTGAATGATTGTTGGTTGCATTCCCAAACCCTAACCTGAGCCCTATTCACTACAATCAATTTAATTCGTTGTTACTTAAAATTGTATTTGAGTTTAGTTTGTGAACATTTATTTTGCTTGGTCCAGTATTTCTGTTGTTGTTAATGTTTCTGGCATTTGTTAAGCTATCCACTTTATGTTCCGCATTGCATTAAATTCTGTCTTTTACCTTAATACCATTTCATTTCTTTCTTGTATTAATCAATTTTTAAATGTAATCAGTCCCTGTAGAGATAAATGTAGGTTGTAATGTTATCAATACATGTATACAATAACTATTTAATTAAACACATGCGGGATCATATGTAACATTTGACTAATTAAACATTCGTTGAAATAAAAAATTCTCAGACATTTGTATAATACTTTTGACATACTAACGATCTCTTATTGTATTGTATTTGAATATCCAATTGGAAAGACTATCCAATTAATCAATAAAGTTATAATTAAAGTCGCTTTTTTTTTAATCAATACGTCCAATACCTATTGAGTTAGTGTAATAAAGAACCATACAAATTATGCATTAAATGAACACAATTTTCAGACAAGAGGCATGCGGTCTATTATGTATTTAAATAATAATCATTATCAGTATTTCCAAATAAAAGGAGATATTATTAGTATGAAAAAAGAAAAACACATACTCACAAAAATTAGATTGGTGGTGAAAAAAAGTGACAAAAGATAAAAGATTAAAAAAATTGAAAACTCACTATCGGTACTATTTAAAAGAAGTAAAAATAAAGAGGAAGATGAAAGGTGTTATGACGTAAAATATGGCCCGGAAGTCTCGGAAGAGGCCGGGACCCGAACAAAGGACAAAAGGACCAAAGCCGA